>ARYC01007655.1:0-21906 GCA_000711775.1 Oxytricha trifallax
AATAATATCTAGTTGGTTCTGGGGGTATTAAGGTACGGAGAATTCAAAAACAATAGTTTTGACAGTCACAAGACACTCGGTGACCACCTTGTATGTATAGAGTTTCAAATCCCTTAATCTCCTAATTTCACTAGATCTTAGTCAACCAAGGGCAAGGAGTGTCAACCTAGTTGTATTTCATGTCAGGCCTTGTAGAGAATCTTCTAATCCATATTTCCATAGCTTTTGACTAGCTTTGAATAAATAGGTGCTGAGATGGAGATGCAAGTATCTTGAGTGAGCATACACTTTTACTCTATAAAATGCTCATTTTATCTGTCAAAATCCAGATCACAATAATTATATTGGCTTTACAGTAACCAAGACTGTGACCATGGTCAAGAAGGTATTTCCATAGTATAACATTATCTAGTTGGTTCTAGGGGTATTAAGGTACAGAGAATTCAAAAACAATAGTTTTGACAGTCACAGGACACTCGGTGACTTCCTTGTATGTATAGAGTTTCATATCCCTTAAATCTCCTAATTTCACTAGATCTTAGTCAACCAAGGGCAAGAAGTGTCAACCTAGTTGTATTTCATGTGAGGTCTTGTAGAGAATCTTCTAATCCATATTTCCATAGCTTTTGACTAGCTTTGAATAAATAGGTGCTGAGAAGGACATGCAAGTATTTTGAAAGTGCACCCAATTTTACTATATAACATGATCATTTTATCTGTCAAAATCCAGATCACTATAATTATATTGGCTTTAAAGTAGCCAAGACTGTGACTATGGTCAAGAAGATATTTCCATAGTATAATAATATCTAGTTGGTTCTAGGGGTATTAAGGTACAGAGAATTCAAAAACAATAGTTTTGACAGTCACAGGACACTCGGTGACTTCCTTGTATGTATAGAGTTTCATATCCCTTAAATCTCCTAATTTCACTAGATCTTAGTCAACCAAGGGCAAGAAGTGTCAACCTAGTTGTATTTCATGTGAGGTCTTGTAGAGAATCTTCCTAATCCATATTTCCATAGCTTTTGACTAGCTTTGAATAAATAGGTGCTGAGATAAATGTGCAAGTATCTTGAGTGAGCATGCACTTTTACTATTTAAAATGATCATTTTTTCTGTCAAAATCCAGATCACTATAATTATATTGGCTTTAAAGTAGCCAAGACTGTGACTATGGTCAAGAAGATATTTCCATAGTATAATAATATCTAGTTGGTTCTAGGGGTATTAAGGTACAGAGAATTCAAAAACAATAGTTTTGACAGTCACAGGACACTCGGTGACTTCCTTGTATGTATAGAGTTTCATATCCCTTAAATCTCCTAATTTCACTAGATCTTAGTCAACCAAGGGCAAGAAGTGTCAACCTAGTTGTATTTCATGTTAGGTCTTGTAGAGAATCTTCTAATTCATATTTCCATAGCTTTTGACTAGCTTTGAATAAATCTGTGCTGAGATGGAGATTCAAGTATCTTGAGGGAGCATGCACTTTTACTCTATAAAATGCTCATTTTATCTATCAAAATCCAGATCACTATAATTATATTGGCTTTAAAGTAGCCAAGACTGTGACTATGGTCAAGAAGATATTTCCATAGTATAATAATATCTAGTTGGTTCTAGGGGTATTAAGGTACAGAGAATTCAAAAACAATAGTTTTGACAGTCACAGGACACTCGGTGACTTCCTTGTATGTATAGAGTTTCATATCCCTTAAATCTCCTAATTTCACTAGATCTTAGTCAACCAAGGGCAAGAAGTGTCAACCTAGTTGTATTTCATGTCATGTGTTTTAGAGAATCTTCTAATCCATATTTCCATAGCTTTTGGCTAGCTTTGAATAAATAGGTGGTGAGATGGAGATGCAAGTATCTTTGAAAGTGCACCCAATTTTACTATATAACATGATCATTTTATCTGTCAAAATCCAGATCACTATAATTATATTGGCTTTAAAGTAGCCAAGACTGTGACTATGGTCAAGAAGATATTTCCATAGTATAATAATATCTAGTTGGTTCTAGGGGTATTAAGGTACAGAGAATTCAAAAACAATAGTTTTGACAGTCACAGGACACTCGGTGACTTCCTTGTATGTATAGAGTTTCATATCCCTTAAATCTCCTAATTTCACTAGATCTTAGTCAACCAAGGGCAAGAAGTGTCAACCTAGTTGTATTTCATGTGAGGTCTTGTAGAGAATCTTCTAATCCATATTTCCATAGCTTTTGACTAGCTTTGAATAAATAGGTGCTGAGATGGAGATTCAAGTATCTTGAGTGAGCATGCACTTGTACTCTATAAAATGCACATTTTATCTATCAAAATCCAGATCACTATAATTATATTGGCTTTAAAGTAACCAAGACTGTGACCATGGTCAAGAAGATATTTCCATAGTATAATAATATCTAGTTGGTTCTAGGGGTATTAAGGTACAGAGAATTCAAAAACAATAGTTTTGACAGTCACAAGACACTCGGTGACCACCTTGTATGTACAGAGTCTCAAATCCCTTAAATCACCTAATTTCACTAGATCTTAGTCAACCAAGGGCAAGAAGTGTCAACCTAGGAGTATTTCATGTCAAATCTTGTAAAGAATCTTCTAATCCATATTTCCATAGCTTTTGACTAGCTTTGAATAAATAGGTGGTGAGAAGGACATGCAAGTATTTTGAAAGTGCACCCAATTTTACTATATAACATGATCATTTTATCTGTCAAAATCCAGATCACTATAATTATATTGGCTTTAAAGTAGCCAAGACTGTGACTATGGTCAAGAAGATATTTCCATAGTATAATAATATCTAGTTGGTTCTAGGGGTATTAAGGTACAGAGAATTCAAAAACAATAGTTTTGACAGTCACAGGACACTCGGTGACTTCCTTGTATGTATAGAGTTTCATATCCCTTAAATCTCCTAATTTCACTAGATCTTAGTCAACCAAGGGCAAGAAGTGTCAACCTAGTTGTATTTCATGTCAAGTCTTGTTGAGAATCTTCTAATTCATATTTCCATAGCTTTTGACTAGCTTTGAATAAATCTGTGCTGAGATGGAGATTCAAGTATCTTGAGTGAGCATGCTCTTTTACTCTATAAAATGCTCATTTTATCTATCAAAATCCAGATCACTATAATTATATTGGCTTTAAAGTAGCCAAGACTGTGACTATGGTCAAGAAGATATTTCCATAGTATAATAATATCTAGTTGGTTCTAGGGGTATTAAGGTACAGAGAATTCAAAAACAATAGTTTTGACAGTCACAGGACACTCGGTGACTTCCTTGTATGTATAGAGTTTCATATCCCTTAAATCTCCTAATTTCACTAGATCTTAGTCAACCAAGGGCAAGAAGTGTCAACCTAGTTGTATTTCATGTCAAATCTTGTAAAGAATCTTCTAATCCATATTTCCATAGCTTTTGACTAGCTTTGAATAAATAGGTGCTGAGAAGGACATGCAAGTATCTTGAAAGAGCACCCAATTTTACTATATAAAATGATCATTTTATCTATCAAATCCAGATCACTATAATTATATTGGCTTTAAAGTAACCAAGACTGTAACTATGGTCAAGAAGATATTTCCATAGTATAATAATATCTAGTTGGTTCTAGGGGTATTAAGGTACAGAGAATTCAAAAACAATAGTTTTGACAGTCACAAGACACTCGGTGACCACCTTGTATGTATAGAGTTTCAAATCCATTAAATCTCCTAATTTCACTAGATCTTAGTCAACCAAGGGCAAGAAGTGTCAACCTAGATGTATTTCATGTGAGGTCTTGTAGAGAATCTTCTAATCCATATTTCCATAGCTTTTGACTAGCTTTGAATAAATAGGTGCTGAGATAAAGATGCAAGTATCTTGAAAGTGCACCCAATTTTACTATATAAAATGATCATTTTATCTGTCAAAATCCAGATCACTATAATTATATTGGCTTTAAAGTAGCCAAGACTGTGACTATGGTCAAGAAGATATTTCCATAGTATAATAATATCTAGTTGGTTCTAGGGGTATTAAGGTACAGAGAATTCAAAAACAATAGTTTTGACAGTCACAAGACACTCGGTGACCACCTTGTATGTATAGAGTTTCAAATCCCTTAAATCTCCTAATTTCACTAGATCTTAGTCAACCAAGGGCAAGGAGTGTCAACCTAGTTGTATTTCATGTGAGGTCTTGTAGAGAATCTTCTAATCCATATTTCCATAGCTTTTGACTAGCTTTGAATAAATAGGTGCTGAGAAGGACATGCAAGTATTTTGAAAGTGCACCCAATTTTACTATATAACATGATCATTTTATCTGTCAAAATCCAGATCACTATAATTATATTGGCTTTAAAGTAGCCAAGACTGTGACTATGGTCAAGAAGATATTTCCATAGTATAATAATATCTAGTTGGTTCTAGGGGTATTAAGGTACAGAGAATTCAAAAACAATAGTTTTGACAGTCACAGGACACTCGGTGACTTCCTTGTATGTATAGAGTTTCATATCCCTTAAATCTCCTAATTTCACTAGATCTTAGTCAACCAAGGGCAAGAAGTGTCAACCTAGTTGTATTTCATGTGAGGTCTTGTAGAGAATCTTCTAATCCATATTTCCATAGCTTTTGACTAGCTTTGAATAAATAGGTGCTGAGATGGAGATGCAAGTATCTTGAGTGTGCACCCAATTTTACTATATAAAATGATCATTTTATCTGTCAAAATCCAGATCACTATAATTATATTGGCTTTAAAGTAGCCAAGACTGTGACTATGGTCAAGAAGATATTTCCATAGTATAATAATATCTAGTTGGTTCTAGGGGTATTAAGGTACAGAGAATTCAAAAACAATAGTTTTGACAGTCACAGGACACTCGGTGACTTCCTTGTATGTATAGAGTTTCATATCCCTTAAATCTCCTAATTTCACTAGATCTTAGTCAACCAAGGGCAAGAAGTGTCAACCTAGTTGTATTTCATGTCACGTCTTGTAGAGAATCTTCTAATCCATATTTCCATAGCTTTTGACTAGCTTTGAATAAATAGGTGCTGAGATGGAGATGCAAGTATCTTGAGTGAGCACCCAATTTTACTATATAAAATGATCATTTTATCTGTCATAATCCAGATCACTATAATTATATTGGCTTTAAAGTAACCAAGACTGTGACCATGGTCAAGAAGATATTTCCATAGTATAACAATATCTAGTTGGTTCTGGGTGTATTAAGGTACAGAGAATTCAAAAACAATAGTTTTGACAGTCATAGGACTCTCATTGATCAACTTGCTTGTTAATTGTCCGTAAATTTTCTAAACCCACTAGTTTTCACTAGTCCATGGCTCTTATTAGTCAGTGTTGCCTAAATCTTACTTTCTTTTTGTATTTTTATAGATTTCTTTCCAATGCATATTAATCTAGCTTTTTCATTAGCTGTGGATTAATAGATGGTGAGAGCCATGGGCATTATGCTTGAAAGAGCATTCATTTATGCTTCATTTGTAAACTTATGTTTGATAGAGGAGCTTAAGTAACTATATATTTTTTTTTCCACACCTATATGAGTTGTCTAAGTTTATCTTTATTAAAATGAGAGATATATTTTTATTTTTATCTCCCTTTTTTAAAAAATTTTATTTTTTTGAAATATATATTTTATTATCTTCCTTATTAATCTAAATAATTAATTTATAAGTTTCATTATAATAATCTCTTTATTTTATATTAACTTAGTAGTTTCAAATATTGGTTATTTTTGTTTAATTCTATAATTTCAAATATTTTATTTGTAGTATTTTAGAATTTTAGATACCTTGCTTATTTTTTTAATATATATATATATATATATATATATATCTGTATTTATTTAAATTTTATATTTTTAATTTAGTGTATTGATTTATATGAGAAAATTTCTTATAGCTTTATTAAGAGTTTATGTGATGTTCTTATGAAATTTTTTATTTTAAAATAAATTTATCTAAATGTTTTCTTAAGAATATATAATTATAAGTATTATTTATAATATTAAGAGAGGAAATTTTTCTGATCGTGGCAATGATTTTTTAACAGAAGTAGTTACAGCTGTTGAAGTCCAAGAGTTCAAGGGTCAAAATCCTTTAGAAATTTTCATTGTTACTCTTACTCAGGGGATAACTTCTTATCCTAAAGTGCTCTTATACTCACACTTTCTAGTGAGATTTCAAGTAACAAATAAGACCATATAAGGGATATTAATTTGGGTGATCTATGATATCATGATTATGTTAGTAGCAAAAAATTGCATTTGAAAGAGTGTTCTTTAAATATCTAAAGTTCTTTATTCTTGATGAAGTTAATGATGCTGTCCAAGCTGAAGTGATCTCAACTATGCAAGAAAAAAATCAAGAGTAATCATAAAGGGACTGTTTAACTCAGCAGGCTCTGACAATTACTTGTCTGACACAGTTCCCCAGCCCAGCTTAGTTATGATTCATAGCTAGCTTTTATAATTTATAAAGGAAACTGATAAATAACTAATCAAAATTAAAATTGAAAACTAGTTAGACAAAGACGGAGCATTAGTATATTTTAAGTAATTTAGTTAGTTACCGTTTAAATATCTGAATTAATTGTAACACTTTTGACAGCACTTTAGAGACTTGAAGAGAGAAAACGGTTCAGTCATACAGATAGAGATGATTTTGAAGGTGAGTGGAAAGATGACAAAACTGTTCTGTTTTATACATTAGATTAAATTTTAAATTAATTATATTAGATATAAATCAAAGTATTCATAATAATTTACATAAATATATAGTCATACGGTACTGCAAAAATGTTTAAACAATATATTAGATATATGATACTGATTTATTTTTAATAACTCTAGAATTTCGAACCTTAGATTTATAATTACTCTATTTACCTAGGGGATTCACTAATATGCTAAGATAGGGATTGCTAAAACATCTATGAGTGATAATATTAAAATACTGGTTTTATTTTCAATTTTTAATATTAATTATGAATAATCATATCATTTATATAATAACATTTAGATCTATGTAGAACTACCTTCATTTAATTTTGTTATTACGTTAGAGTTAAGTTATTATAGTTAAATTTCATTTGATATGTATTAATGACGCCTTGTTTTGTTTTCAGATTGATTCTTGTCGATTAATGTCCTTTCTTAATGTTCATGATTGAATTAGGGTCATTGTTAATCTAGCTTCTTTCAACAACCGTTCTCTGAACATTTCTAGTTAGTCAGCTGAGTTTATACCTAAGTTATTAAATATCAATGTTTAAATGGGGAAGATATTTACAATTAATCTCAAATTGTTGTAAGCATTTGCATGTTATTGGTTTATAAAGTGATTTTGGTGAGTGATATATTAGAGTCATTAATTAGTTGGGCCCGAACTTAGGTTTATATTGCTCTCTTAAATAGAATAACTTCAATTACCTTGAGTTAAGCATTATATTCAAGGTTAAAAATATACCTTAGTTTGTCAATTTTGCCCATCCAGTCTATTCTTATGCATGCCATATAAATATACTAGTTTGTATAATTTCATAAATTATATAGATACTTAAAAGATCTATTATGTTGGGGGAATAAAATAAATATTATATCTATTGGAGTAAAGATTTAGGAGATCAATTTCTCTATTTATTATTGACCAGGCTGCTCCACTTATTAATATTTTAATTATTTCTTAAAACTAATTCAGTTTTAGTTGTACCCTAAAAGAGTGTTTATTTAGCGTGGACTTTTGATAAAATGTTTTATCAATTTATGCTTAAGTTATGGTAATCATCACTTTAAAATCTGTTCAATATGAAGTACTTACTTACTATTTATACCTGAGATTATCCACTCAAATATCTTTAAAGGGTTTCAGCTTAGATTGGGTCCAGATATCTTATATTATTGTTAATTTAAAAAAGGTTTGCATAATCAAATTTGTAGGCATGTTGTCAACTCATTTTTCATTTACTAATAATTAGATTATTATCATAGAAATGTTTTGTAATGGTATTAATATCGTCTATATTATATCCAAGACTAAAGATATATACTATCTCGTCTTTATACACTTTAATATTATTTCTAGTTATAAACTTGAACTTAACTACGAATGTTCTTATGGCATTATTTAACAGTAGTATGAAGTACGGGTAAGGATGACTTCCCTCCTTGTGGTACTCCTCTACTAACTTTTATCTAAGTATTTTAACAATAGAATAAATTATACTAATTGCTTAAACTTATATAAATGTTTTGTCCATAACATTCACTTATTAATTGATTTGTGAATTTTTTATTTTAATTCTGTTATTTAATTTAAAATATAGTCAAATTATTTATCAATAATATGATTTATAATGTATTCGTTATAAATAGGTAATTGTCTGAATGTTAAAGTCTAGCATTTAGAGAATTTGATCATCTTGACCTGTGTCATTTTCTTCACTTTACGATACCAGACTTTCCCAGTCTAAGTTATAGAGGTTAAATTCTTCAATTTTAAGATCTGAATAAATGTCGAAATCAGTAACATTGAGGATTTTGGCTCCCTTCATAGCATTGACTATAGCCAACATGCACGGCATTTTTATTGTTTCATTACTAATTTAGCAATTAACATGATTTAATAGATTTCAAAGTAATTTTAAGAAAGTTAAATCGGATTAAATTGGATATAATTTTATTATAATAATATTAAATAACTCTTAAAATATTATCACCTTATCTTGAGATTATAATGGACCACATTTAATAAAATTACTTTGAAAATTTTTCTAGCTATTTGAAAGACAGGAATCCAATAAGGATATTTAAAGCCTTGTATGACTACTCGTTAAGGTACTTGCTTGCGAGGATAGATTTTAATGTAATCCAAATGAATGGTGGATAATTTGTGAAAGGCTAGCTTCAGCTCTGCAATGATTCACTTCTAGAAACTTCAAGGATATCTCCTTTGTAGAAGCCTTTGAGACCTAGATTTGTGTAATTTTAACCTTAATAGATCATCACAGGATGAAAAAGGTTATTGACAAGTATGAGTGTCTAAGACAGGCACTTCTTAAAGTGACTTTTCTAACAATATCTCTTTAGTCATTTCGATTATAATTTAAAAGTAGATAATTAAAGAAAAAACAATTCATTTATAAAGAATGAAGATTACCAATATTGAATGATAAATAGCTTAGTATAACTAAATGAAGTTGTTATTACTAATATTGATTTGAAGAGCAAGGAAATTCAATCTGTCTGAAGATCACTTTGCTGCTTATAAAATAAGAATATTGGATTCTTTCTACATTTCTACTTTGGCT
The DNA here is from genome assembly GCA_000711775.1 of Oxytricha trifallax. Lineage (NCBI taxonomy): Eukaryota > Ciliophora > Spirotrichea > Sporadotrichida > Oxytrichidae > Oxytricha > Oxytricha trifallax. The sequence continues at coordinate 9,343 of ARYC01007655.1, forward strand.
AATTTAATATAGCCATATTATTTATACATTAAATAATTTATGTTTTAAATTTATTTTAAATGATTAATTATAAAAGAATGATTTTATAATTACATATTATTAATAATTTGTTATTTGATTTCAATTGAATTAATTATATTTAAATTATCAATGAATTCATCTTTGATTCCGAAAACAAATACAAACTAGTAAATTCTTCATTTTGATCCTCCTAATTTTTTATAATTAGTTTATAATTAGATGAGGAATGTCTTAGATTGATTTATAGATTATAACTAATAATTTAATATTCTTAAAATGATATAATTGAACATTTAAATCAATCTTAAAAAAGATGATGACATTATTACAACTAATATTGAGTGTGTTTATTTGACTTTTTAATCTATTGTGATTTTTTCTAGCTTATTCAGGCATTTAACTATCTTCCTTATTCAAACCTAGCTACTTAAGCTTAAGTCTTGGCTTGATCTATCAATAATCTTATAATTGGTATAATAACTTTAATATCTTATTATATCTCCTTTTTTATAAAATGATTGATCGTGGAATGCTGGTAGTTTTCTGGATTTATATTTTATTTCAATTTAAATGCATAGATATGCCTTCTTTTGTTTATTACCACAAAAAAGATCATTTTCATTTTATGGTCGAAATAAATATTCATAAATCTTTTTACATTATTATACAAAAAGAACTAAATATTTTGTTTTTGTTTTAGTTTTAATTTATTTAGAGTATGTTTCTAAAGCTTTAATGGTAGAAATAGTCATAGTATGAATATTAAAAAGTTCCTTATTAAATTTGGTTAGTTTCTATCAACAAGCTTAAGGACCTTCCTTGAATTACTTATTTTTGCCAAGAATTAGATCAAGCTTTCTTTTTTGTCAAATTTTATCTCTTATCAATAGAGTTCTGTAAAGAGATTATTAGAAAAACCACAAAAAATAGCTAATAATAACTTGATTGCTTATTTATTAAAAGCATATATGATTTTCACTATTTAATAATTAAATTTGTTAGAGCTTTTATAAAGAGTTAACTCTTACTATTATATGAAGTAAGCCAAAAATATAGTAACAACTAATTCTATTTATGATTGAATGCACATAAATAGTTTAGACATATAAATCACATGAGTTGATCCTCCTACTAAATACTTTTATAGAGAACTATTTAAAATCTAGTACAAGCAAATTATCACTAAAGTAAGATTAATGTTTAAATTATAAGTAAATTTAATAATAGTTGACTTTACGCTCATAAATTAACATTTCATAATATATATTTATATAAAATATGGATATACATCATGATCATATTAATACAAGCATTTTTAAACTTATAATTGCAACAATCATAGTTCAATCTCATTATGTTCTCAACGAAGCTCAATCATGTTTCTTCAGCCAACGAATTCATCAATAATTGAATGTCCATACAATTTAAAGCAATAAATAAAGTATATCAGATTGATGGTGGTGCCACTGTCGCTGATTAGACTTGACAGATCAAGTTTTTTAAGGAATTCATTTAATTTATACCAAAGGTTAGATCCTAAGTATCTCCACAAAAACTTAATAATATATTTATATAAATACGTTTTAGCTCACTTTACTAATAATGAAATCAATTTAATATATTGGTAAAATATAAATTCAAAGAATTATAAAGGTAAACAGTTTACTTGAACTTTATATTGAATAGTAGCCTCGATAATAAATGTAGATTTACGTTTAAAATGAGATGGAAAGATTGGTGGATGACTGGGGCAGTGAGTGATATTTAATTATAGAGAGTTTTAGATATTATGGAGTTGGTCCATATTTTAGAATCAACTTCATTATGGGGATATTCATTATATTTTTGACTTAGTTTAAATAGTATTTAAAAACCATTATATTTAAAGTACTTTTTAGTAAGTTAAAGTCTATTTTTATAAAAGATAAGAGCTCTATGATAATTATAAGACTGGAAATAAGAGATATCATGGTCAAAATAAAGAAATAAAAGCTGAAGAGGCTAACAAGTGGTAGGTTGAACAGTCTTTGTTTTCTTGTTGGTTAAAAGTCTTAAGAGATTGCAAAATATGATTGTTTTCATTTTAAAGTTTGATGATCCCACTAATGTTTTTAGTATAACTTGAATTAATTTTATGTTCAAATCAATTTATAATCTTTAACCAATATGAAATTCTAATTATTTCTTTTCTAGTAATTATACTTGATCTATTCATTCTTAATATTTAAATCGCGTCTTAAATAGTCAGGGGATTTTAAATTAATAGCAAATTAAATTTTCTCATCTAATTGAATCTAGAGTCAATAATGTAATTAAAGTTTAGAAAATTCATAAGACAGAAAAGAGACTGGAGTAAATTGGAAAGCGAAGTTCAAATCTATTCTCAGAGGAGAAATTTATTATACAATATATAGGAAATTATAAAAAATTATATTCTATGATTCACAAGAATATACAAGTATCTATTAGGTCTTTAGCATGCCAATAATCATTGAATGAAAAAATACTAAATTCTTAAATTATAATAAACTTATATAAAATAATAGAAATGTATCAATAACTAGCATCTAATACATATTCATCAGCAAGTTAAGAAAGTAGATAGATAGAAAAGAAGCAACCAAAGATTTTCAGAAAGCAGAAAGATTATATCAGAATACATTCTATGACATTAAAAGATAAACTTTTGCAAAGATTATTGAACTGAGCATTTGCATTTATAATGAAGTAGATGTAAAACCAGACGAAGAGATAATAATAAAGAGACAAATTTGACTTTAAAAGATTCTCAAAAATTAGTCAATATAAAATTTAGAGTAGGAATATAGCATAGACATATACAAAACTTTCAAGTAATGGTAGTACTCTAGCTTAATAGCAACCAAAAAAAAAAGATAATTCCTTACAAGGGATAGACTTAACTTAAAAATCTTTTCTATACATATTATTATAATATGCATCATATATTGAAATAATTAATCTAAGGAAATTCAAAGCAACCTTTTATTAATGATTAAGTCTATGTAGTAGAAATGTTTCACCCAAGTTATTATAATAATGGATTATTTCAATTACATCATGAATGATCTAGATTAGAAATTGAATTTTTATAGTATTAACATTATAAATATTAGGAGGGAGCTCAAACCAAAAGGAATTGAGAAAACGACTTGATCAAAATTCCCAATCAAACAAACTAAAATACTGGGAATTTAACCAATCAAGAGAAATGTACTACAATTTAATTATGGCATAATAATAATGTTCAGAACTAAGGATAAAATATAATGTTAACAAAAAAAGAGGAGCTTGAATCACAGGAATAAGGAAACAATACAAAGAGATTATCATAGATAAAAAGTAGTATATTCATGGGAATATGATTAGAACAACTAAGCAGGCAGTGTTTTATAGATAAAATGAGAAGATTTAAATATTAGAAATAACTACGATTTTAAGTAATTCTTATAAGTAAATAGATGAATCAAAAGCAGCAATTTTAAAGATATTAAATTACAATGGAACGAATCTATATGAGATATGGAATATAATCAGTGTTTTTTAATTGATTGAAAGATTTATTTAATATTAGAAAGAATTAATCAATATAAGACTGACTATAAATGAGGAAATGATCTTATTTGAACAATAAACTGGATATTAAGTAATTAACTACAATTACAATCTCTCTAAAGTACAATGACATTAAGTAAACCTGTTTTAACATAAAATATTAATTAGTTTAGATAAAATAAATGAAAATACATTCCATTGTAAGAAAGTGTTTTGTAAAGTATTGGTGAATATAACTTTAGCAAAGCAATTGATCGTATTAATTTGAGAAAGAAATGCTTAATAATTCAGTATAATTAATTACAAAAAACAGTAAATATATTAATATTTGAATCGATAATCTCTTAAAATCATTTAATATGTGTATTTAAGTTAGATTTATTTTACTTTTTACAACTTTAGGCATTAACTACCCATTATGAAAGGGAATATGTTACTAATTGTAATATATTCTAATCTAAAAAATCATTAATACAGTATAGAGGTTAAGATTTAACAACTAAAAACTAGGGACTATTTAAAAGGTTAAAAATCAGAAGTAAAGCATCTTTATAGATCTACTAGCATTTAAGTAATTCATATAAGAATTTAGGAGAATAAGCAGATGAATATAGGCATTGTTATTTTCAATTCTCCAAAAAGATTAATAAATGCTTGGACAGTCAAACTATTAAACATGCTAGATATATAAAGAATCAAAACTGAAACTACCATTAGAGTTTATAACCTTAACAAAAGACATTATGAAAGAGAAGATACTTATTATTCAAATAAGGAACAACATAATACAGTATGCTATGTCCCAAATTGTTTAATGTAAACCTTCAAGATTCAACATTCTGGAAAATAGAGCATTTTTCGCTACCTAAACATTCGAAACTAATAGCCTTATAAGATATTTAGATTAATTCTTTTAAGTTGAAGAGGAAAAGAAAAGTAAGAATATGAAAGTCTAAGTGCAAGAGAACAGAATTGGTCTCATTTTTAATAGAGTTTGTCCTCTAAATATAAATATATACATTTATCCGGGAGTTCTTAAGACCTCACCATGAAATAATCATTATTGTTATAATTATTATTATTAAAGTCTGTTAAAATGATTTTTAATTTTAAATTGCTTCTAAGAAATAGTGAAGTCTCATAACCTGAAGATCAATACTTTATTAAAATTAGTTTAAAAACATATATAAAGAGGAAAGCATGCAAAGATCAGAAGAAGGTAAAATACATGATGATGAAAACAAGCAAATCTTTAAATCAACTTAGGCTGAGAACTAAAGGAGAGCAGAGACCAAGCAAGGATTAACAATGAACAATCCGACAATTCTCCAAACTAAAATGGTGAATGTATATTGGATCTTAAATGAGTTGGAAATACACTCCATTAATAGTAGTACAATTAAATTAACGATCAAGTTAGAAATATAAAAATGCAACAAGAATAGATATAATTAAAGATTGTGGCAAATAATAAATTATTATAAATATAATAATTTGCCATCAAAAGCAAAATAATGGGAGGATAGCCAGAAGCTCAATGAAAGGGAGCTAACTCACCTTCAAATAGTTAAAAACTAAAACAACAACCATGAAAATCACACTGTGACTAAGAGTAGGAGGGTTAAAATAAAATGGAAGTAATTTTAATAGTGAATGAAATAAGATCATAACAAAGAATCTAGAGTTCAGAGTAAGAAGCTTTCAGATATTAGTACACCAAATTGGTGAGATTTCGTTTGGTAAAACAGTTTTGGTTCAAGAACATATAAAAAACTTGTCAAATTATAACAAACAAGAAACAATGAATCACAGTAAAATAAGTACAACTAAAAGTAATTGTTAAGTACATTTGAGAAGATAAAATTGCCAGTGCCAGTTAGATAAGTTTTTATTACAGGTAAAATCAAGTAATGATAAAGTGATAAGAGATGAATGATGGATAACAAAATCGATGAGTGACTTAGAAAAATGAAAAACTGGTAATTGATAAAAGTAGGTTGAAGAAAATAGGTAACAGTCAACCAATATTTACTATCATGTTACTGTAATATAATTATTTGCATTTGATCGATTTCTTAGACTTAATTTATTGTCTATATATCTGTCCAGTACAATTTATATAATAAAAGCTATTTAAAGTACTTAAATTATTTAAATAAGCGAAAGCATTTATTATTATTGAAATTTGACTAATATTATTTAAAGGCATGTAATTAGTCAGAAAGATATTTATTGATTATAAGGTAAGCAAGGATTTAAATTGCAGTATACAGTTTTATTTTATTGCATATCATTTCATCCCTTCTATTTCTATCTATATTTTATATTATTTTATTTTTCCATTTATTTAGAGGAGATGATGATATTATAATAGAAGATAGATACTTACCAATTGCAAATTCAGGCTTTATTATTAAATCAGTATCACTTAATGATACAATGATTGACGAGAAAGCTCAAATAACTTTTCACAAATGTATCTAAGAGCTTATTCTTTACTTCATTAATGACCAAAGGAACTTCATTATATTTATTCAATCAAATTATTTTTACTTTGATTGAGGACTAGGCTTTCGAACAATTTGATTGCATAAATTCATTATTTTCCTTTACATAAATATATGATTGCTTATAATATGAACTTCTTTGATATAGGGTCCATACTAAGTGCAAGAACAATAGCATAAAATGATAAACTCGAAGGTCTTAATTTTAAATATACCCGTTGACCTTTGAGCTCTACCTAATGAATCTTCATACATATTATGGTTAACATAAACCTGGCAAGTAGAAAAAAGCTAATTCTAAGATAAGTTTTATAATTATGATCAAATTGGTTTATAGTTAACACGATACTGTTTAATAATAGATGAAGTGGCATAGATAAAAAGTTGATTATTAATTAATAATAACATATTAAATATGAACATAGAAAGGGAAAACAATGAAATTGATGAAGATTATGAGGAGATGGATGAAGAGAGAGATTTTTGAAGATAATGATGAATAAGTTGGAGATTACATGAACACTAACGTTGATTATCTTGAATCCATAGTTTAGAATCAAAAGAAAAGAAAAGTATAATAAACAATGAATATGGCTATATATATAATAATTTGGAAAATATAGTGCATTATCATGGTTAAATTATGTTTTTGTGAATCATATCTTAGATGATTTAGGCTGCTAGCCTTTCATTTAAATCATTTGAGATTATTAAAAATGCTTTGCAATTCATTTATTTGTATATTAAATATTGAGCAAAATTTATTAAAAATAATACATCTTCCATTTATTCTAGGGTAAGATTTCATAGAGTCCCGAAATATATGATTTAAATAAATAATACAAATTTTAATGGTTATATAATATTTCTACAAGATTAAATTAAGGTATCTCAATTATATTCTGAGGAAAGAGGATTTGTGCATTAATTTTGAATATAAAATAGTATTTGCTCTATTATGCCATGTTTTAACTGTAATATCCTTTAGTATTTCATCCATTGGCGAATAACATCATAGCAGTTTACTTTAAGTGATTTTACCAGAATCACATAGAGATTGATTTAGATTCAATAATTTAACTTAATTGTTTAATAAACAGTTTATGAATGATAATATTTAAGTGTCTTAGACAAGTAGTTTACATAGTTATTTAAAAATGCAAATTTAATTATAAAATACAAAGGAAATTTAAAATTGTTCTTGGTTGGTTTTATTTCATGATTATATTTGATATTAAATTGTATGTTGAAGCTAACCTTACTTCAAAAGAATCTACCGAATATAGCTTAGTATCAACATTTAAATTAATCGTTATTGGTAAATGGAAAACTAAATTACTCGAAAATAATATATTTTGAACTAATCAAACGGTGTACATTTAATTTTTTCTACAAAATATTTGAAAGCTTCTCTGCCATAGAGGCATTAAAAGTCTTTTTTGTATTATTCGATAAAAAATGGGATACATATTAAATAATAAGAGAAGCCATTTATCCTACTTATATAATAAATAATTTGTTATTTTTTAAAATATTTCTATATTAATTTACAAAGTCATAAAGTAACTATGAATACCTTTCTGGCTATTTGAACCTCGAAGAATTTGATTTGCATAATAGAAATTACACTAGATATTTCCTTGAGGCACTACCATGTCAACAGCAATGATAATAAAATGCTAATAAAAGGCTTCTACTTTGAGTCAAAATGGTCCATTCTTTGCGCATGATTTTTTTAGAGGCTGTAAGTACATGGCTTTTGAAGCCCATCTTAAAATACTCAGATCGATGAATTCTCAGATCTGACTAGTAACTACACAAAGTAAGTAGTGGCTTAGAACAGTTCAAGAGCCCAAAATATTCATATGATAAAAAGTGTCATTTTTCTTAACAAAATATTTTCTTCTAAAATATACATAATTATTATTAATAAGATATTATAGGTGACCCTTGAGTAGGGTGAAGTATGATGTATTTTAATATAGTGACTCTAAATACCTTTCTGGCTATTTGAACCTCGAAGAATCTGATTTGCATAATAGAAATTAGACTAGAAATTTCCTTGAGGCACTTCCATGTCAACAGCAATGATAATAAAATGCTAACAAAAGGCATCTATTTTGAGTTCAAAATGGTCCATTCTTTGCGCATGATTTTTTCTAGAGGCTGTAAGTACATGGCTTTTGAAGCCCATCTTAAAATACTCAGATCAGTGAATTCTCAGATCTAACAAGTAACCACAAAGTAAGTAGTGGCTTAGAACAGTTCAAGAGCCCAAAATATTCTTATGATAAAAAGTGTCATTTTTCTTAACAAAATATTTTCTTCTCAAATCTACATAATTATTATTAATAAGATATTATAGGTGACCCTTGAGTAGGGTGAAGTATGATGTATTTTAATATAGTGACTCTAAATACCTTTCTGGCTATTTGAACCTCGAAGAATCTGATTTGCATAATAGAAATTAGATTAGAAATTTCCTTGAGGCACTACCATGTCAACAGCAATGATAATAAAATGCTTATGAAAAGCAGATATTTTGAGTCAAAATGGTCCATTCTTTGCGCATGATTTTTTCTAGAGGCTGTAAGTACATGGCTTTTGAAGCCCATCTTAAAATACTCAGATCGATGAATTCTCAGATCTGACTAGTAACCACAAAGTAAGTAGTGGCTTAGAACAGTTCAAGAGCCCAAAATATTCATATGATAAAAAGTGTCATTTTTCTTAACAAAATATTTTCTTCTAAAATATACATAATTATTATTAATAAGATATTATAGGTGACCCTTGAGTAGGGTGAAGTATGATGTATTTTAATATAGTGACTCTAAATACCTTTCTGGCTATTTGAACCTCGAAGAATCTGATTTGCATAATAGAAATTAGATTAGAAATTTCCTGAGGCACTACCATGTCAACAGCAATGATAATAAAATGCTAATAAAAGGCTTCTACTTTGAGTCAAAATGGTCCATTCTTTGCGAATGATTTTTCTAGAAGCTCCAAATACATGGCTTTTGAAGCCCATCTTAAAATACTCAGATCGATGAATTCTCAGATCTGACTAGTAACCACAAAGTAAGTAGTGGCTTAGAACAGTTCAAGAGCCCAAAATATTCATATGATAAAAAGTGTCATTTTTCTTAACAAAATATTTTCTTCTAAAATATACATAATTATTATTAATAAGATATTATAGGTGACCCTTGAGTAGGGTGAAGTATGATGTATTTTAATATAGTGACTCTAAATACCTTTCTGGCTATTTGAACCTCGAAGAATCTGATTTGCATAATAGAAATTAGATTAGAAATTTCCTTGAGGCACTTTCATGTCAACAGCAATGATAATAAAATGCTAACAAAAGGCTTCTACTTTGAGTCAAAATGGTCCATTCTTTGCGCATGATTTTTTCTAGAAGCTGTAAGTACATGGCTTTTGAAGCCCATCTTAAAATACCCAGATCAGTGTATTCTCAGATCTAACAAGTAACCACAAGGTAAGTAGTGGCTTAGAACAGTTCAGAAGAGCAAAATGATCAGTATATAAAAGTGTCGATTTTGTTCTTAAACAAAATGATTTTCTTCTAAAAGTCTACGATATTAGTATTAATGAAGATATTATAGGTACCTAGCTGGGTGAGTTAGTGAGTACATCGACATAATAGGTGAGCTCTTAATAGCCTTTCTGCCTAGTTGAACCGCTCGGAAGAATCTGGATTTGCATAATAGAAATTAGATTAGAAATTTCCTTGAGGCACTTTCATGTCAACAGCAATGATAATAAAATGCTAACAAAAGGCTTCTACTTTGAGTCAAAATGGTCCATTCTTTGCGCATGATTTTTTCTAGAAGCTGTAAGTACATGGCTTTTGAAGCCCATCTTAAAATACCCAGATCAGTGTATTCTCAGATCTAACAAGTAACCACAAAGTAAGTAGTGGCTTAGAACAGTTCAAGAGCCCAAAATATTCATATGATAAAAAGTGTCATTTTTCTTAACAAAATATTTTCTTCTAAAATATACATAATTATTATTAATAAGATATTATAGGTGACCCTTGAGTAGGGTGAAGTATGATGTATTTTAATATAGTGACTCTAAATACCTTTCTGGCTATTTGAACCTCGAAGAATCTGATTTGCATAATAGAAATTAGATTAGAAATTTCCTTGAGGCACTACCATGTCAACTCCAATGATATGAAAATGCTTATGAAAAGCAGGTATTTGGAGTCAAAGTAGGTAGAAGTCGGCGCATGATTTTTTCTAGAGGCTGTAAGTACGTGGCTTTTGAAGCCCATCTTAAAATACTCAGATCGATGAATTCTCAGATCTGACTAGTAACCCCAACGTAAGTAGTGGCTTAGCAAAGTTTCAAGAGCCCAAAATATTCATATGATAAAAAGTGTCATTTTTCTTAACAAAATATTTTCTTCTAAAATATACATAATTATTATTAATAAGATATTATAGGTGACCCTTGAGTAGGGTGAAGTATGATGTATTTTAATATAGTGACTCTAAATACCTTTCTGGCTATTTGAACCTCGAAGAATCTGATTTGCATAATAGAAATTAGATTAGAAATTTCTTGAGACATTTCATGTAACAGCAGATAATAAATAAACAAAAGGCTTCTACTTTGAGTAAAATGTCATTCTTTGCGCATGATTTTTTCTAGAAGCTGTAAGTACATGGCTTTTGAAGCCCATCTTAAAATACCAAGATCAATGAATTCTCAGATCTAACAATAACCACAAAGTAAGTAGTGGCTTAGAACAGTTCAAGAGCCCAAAATATTCATATGATAAAAAGTGTCATTTTTCTTAACAAAATATTTTCTTCTAAAATATACATAATTATTATTAATAAGATATTATAGGTGACCCTTGAGTAGGGTGAAGTATGATGTATTTTAATATAGTGACTCTAAATACCTTTCTGGCTATTTGAACCTCGAAGAATCTGATTTGCATAATAGAAATTAGATTAGAAATTTCTTGAGGCACTTTCATGTCAACAGCAATGATAATAAAATGCTAACAAAAGGCTTCTACTTTGAGTCAAAATGGTCCATTCTTTGCGCATGATTTTTTCTAGAAGCTGTAAGTACATGGCTTTTGAAGCCCATCTTAAAATACCCAGATCAGTGTATTCTCAGATCTAACAAGTAACCACAAAGTAAGTAGTGGCTTAGAACAGTTCAAGAGCCCAAAATATTCATATGATAAAAAGTGTCATTTTTCTTAACAAAATATTTTCTTCTAAAATATACATAATTATTATTAATAAGATATTATAGGTGACCCTTGAGTAGGGTGAAGTATGATGTATTTTAATATAGTGACTCTAAATACCTTTCTGGCTATTTGAACCTCGAAGAATCTGATTTGCATAATAGAAATTAGATTAGAAATTTCCTTGAGGCACTTTCATGTCAACAGCAATGATAATAAAATGCTAACAAAAGGCTTCTACTTTGAGTCAAAATGGTCCATTCTTTGCGCATGATTTTTTCTAGAAGCTGTAAGTACATGGCTTTTGAAGCCCATCTTAAAATACCCAGATCAGTGTATTCTCAGATCTAACAAGTAACCACAAAGTAAGTAGTGGCTTAGAAATTCAAGGCCAAAAAAATTCATATGAAAAAAAGTGTCAATTTTTTAAAAAAATATTTTCTTCTAAAATATACATAATTATTATTAATAAGATATTATAGTGACCATTGTAGGGTGAGAATGATGTATTTAATATAGTGACTCTAAATACCTTTCTGGCTATTTGACCTCGAAGAATCTATTTGCATAATAGAAATTAGATTAGAAATTTCCTTGAGGCACTTTCATGTCAACAGCAATGATAATAAAATGCTAACAAAAGGCTTCTACTTTGAGTCAAAATGGTCCATTCTTTGCGCATGATTTTTTCTAGAAGCTGTAAGTACATGGCTTTTGAAGCCCATCTTAAAATACCCAGATCAGTGTATTCTCAGATCTAACAAGTAACCACAAAGTAAGTAGTGGCTTAGAACAGTTCAAGAGCCCAAAATATTCATATGATAAAAAGTGTCATTTTTCTTAACAAAATATTTTCTTCTAAAATATACATAATTATTATTAATAAGATATTATAGGTGACCCTTGAGTAGGGTGAAGTATGATGTATTTTAATATAGTGACTCTAAATACCTTTCTGGCTATTTGAACCTCGAAGAATCTGATTTGCATAATAGAAATTAGATTAGAAATTTCCTTTGATGCACTTTCATGTCCAACAGCAATATAATAAAAATGACCTAATTAAAAGTTCTACTCTTGAAGTCAAATGACGTCATTCTATCGCATGAATTTTTCTAAGAGCCATGTAAGACATGGCTATTTGAAGCCATCTTAAAATACTCAGACAGTTATTTCAGAAATCTAACAAAGTAACCACAAAGTAAGTAGTGGCTTAGA
>ARYC01007656.1:0-15407 GCA_000711775.1 Oxytricha trifallax
CCTTACACTCAAACTCCTGGAAAAAAATATTTTTTTTTCTCGCCGTATATGTGTAATACCCCCGCCTTACACTCAAACTCCTGGAAAAAAATATTTTTTTTTCTCGCCGTATATGTGTAATACCCCCCCCTTACACTCAAACTCCTGGAGAAAAATATTTTTTTTTCTCGCCGTTATATGTGTAATTCCCCCCGCCTTACACTCAAACTGTCCAACCAAGTAAAATATTTTTTTTTCTCGCCGTATATGTGTAATACCCCCCCCTTACACTCAAACTCCTGGAGAAAAATATTTTTTTTTCTCGCCGTATATGTGTAATACCCCCCCCTTACACTCAAACTCCTGGAAAAAAATATTTTTTTTTCTCGCCGTATATGCGGCGAGAAGAAGAAATATTTTTTTCATGGAGTTTGATTGTAAGGGGGGGGATATTACATCATTACACTAAAAGATTTTATTTCGGACATAATTTAATACTCACAAAAATATTTTTTGAGATTTATTTTTTTTCTAAAATCCTTTTTATGTTTATTTTATATTATCCTATCCCATAAATAGATCATTTTATTTTTTATCTTTTAATATACCCTTATTTTTTAATTTCTATTTATTTTTTACTTTTTTCTGTAATTCATTTTATAATTTCTTATTGATTAATTTATTTTTTATTTTTCTTAAGAAATCTTTGTTTAGATAGATTAGATATATATATATTTATATATATCTATAATTATATATATATATATATATATAGATAGATAATAATTTTAGATATTATAAAATATTTATTAATTTACTATTGTAATACAAAGAGAAAGTGTAATTCATTACTCCTCTATCGGTTCAGTCTTTTTTTTCCTGATCCTTATCCTTCTAATTATGAATTATGGTTTACTTAATTACATTTTTAAAGTTCATATTGGCTGTATGTTTTTTAAGCCTATGTTCTCTTCATTGATATGCTGTTTTTTAACGTAAGTTTTTCTGAATAACTTTTTCACTTTATTGAATTATCAATGTTGATCCAGTCCTCTGATTTATTCATCTAGCCATACCATATTTGCTATGATTCTATCTGTGTCTATTTATCTTTGTCAATTAGTCTGTGTTTCCTCACTATCTTGCCAAGTCTTTGAAGGTCCCCAGCCTACTTCATTAAGTTGAATTCATTAAATGGTTTGAGTTTACAAATGAATTGTGAACGTTGCAATAAGGGCTCATTCCGTAGTTTACTATAGTCCTCTCTTGGCTTACATCCATATTCGTATTCATATAGCTTTTATTAGTTTTCCTGAATTTGGGTCTTCGCTATCTTTGATATTATGAATCTGTCTAGGTTTCCTTTGGCATTTTTCATGTTCTTCAGATCAAGTTGTTCAATAATATCTTTTGTTCCGCTTTCTTTCATCTGTATAACATTTTGCAGTATTTTTTTGTTGATATCTTTGGTGGTTTTGAAAGCAATTCGTTTTAGTTAGGTCTCTATTTTGTCTATTTCTTCCAGCTTTACATATCTCTTTGCTACCAATGGTGTGTATTTGTAGATGACTAACAATCTAATTTATGCTACCATTATGGTATAGCTAATCGATGGATTGTTTGATTTTGTGAGACTTTAGTACATCAACGTTGCTCTTTTTATTTCCTCCCAAGTTTTCTTTGATTAGGTTTTTGTATCTAGACAGGCATTCATGCACAAGTATTTAATTTCTTGTACATTTTTTATTCCCTATATTTCTTCATTCCTTTTTCTTTCTTCCTTTTTATTTCCTTCCTTTTTCATTCCTTCCGTTTTCTTCCTTCATTTTACTAAACTTTCCTTTTCTAGCATTGCTTTTTCTTAGCTTCCCTTTTCTAGCACCCTTCTATGAAGAGTGTCGCTTATTCCACGGGTCTTGGATTGTATTGCTTGCTTGTTTTTACGGTATTTAAAAAAAAGTAATAGCATGTAATAAATGATTATGGTATTTGGAGGTAACTATATTCATTATTCTTTGTCTTTAGTTGTTTCTTAAAATGTCTGATTATACTTCCACAAACTTATGCCTTTATATATATCATATAAGTCGTCTCTTTTTCTTTGGTAGTAAGTAAAGCATTAAAAGCTACAGTATTTATTTGTACGACTATCTTTTTAATTACAACAATCATCCCATGAACAATTGATGTATCTTTTGAGTTTATTGACTTTGTTTATTTATTGTTTTAATATTGTGCATTGAGTAAAAATTTAAATATTCACCAAGAATTAGAAATTAATCAAGTTTTTCTCTATAGTATTAATTTATATATTTACTAATTAAATAATAAAAAACGCACTCCAACCCAAATGAGAGAATAATTTGGGTTAGAGTGCGGTAGAGTGTGAATTAAATTACATATTTAAAAATTAATAATATATGACATTTCGTTTATTAATAATCATCATTTCATTTTAATTTAATTTTCTATTAATATTGATTAATTACAAATCATGCTTATAAAATGTATGATTTTTAAACTTCATTGATTTTTAATAGCTAAAGATTGTGAAATATAAATAACTAACTTATTAATTTAATCTATATGTTTTCTCTAATAAACGAAATGTCATATATTATTAATTTTTAAATATATAATTTAATTCACACTCTACCGCACTCTAACCCAAATTATTCTCTCATTTGGGTTGGAGTGCGGTTTTTATTATTTAATTAGTAAATATATAAATTAATACTATAGAGAAAAACTTGATTATTTTCTAATTCTTGGTGAATATTTAAATTTTTATTCATTGTAAAAATTGTCTTGCTGTTTTTCTCATTGTATTCCCACATTCGCATTCTTTATATTTATTATATTATCCACATTAATTTTTGGGTGTTAATTTTATTTTCCCACAATGACAGATATCCATATGAGACTATATATAAGGTTATTGTTTATAGTTCATCTGTTTAAATTAAATAAAAAAAGAAACTTAATAATCGTGATTATGTGAGGGTGTCGGATGCATTAAATCAAACTTCAATTTATAATCCTTCGAAAAGCAAGCAACGAAAAAGCAAGCAACGAAAAGCAAGCATAGAGAAGCAATCAAAGAAAGGCAAGCAAAGAAAAGCAAGCTTGGATGAAGCAAGCTTGGAAAAGCAAGCAATAAGAAAAAACAAGCAATGAAAATCAAGAAAAAAAAAGCAAACTTATAAAAGCAAGCTTAGAAAAGCAAGCATAGAAAAAGCAAGCTTGGAAAAGAAAGCATAGAAAAGCAAGCTAAGTAAACCAAGCTTAGAAAAACAAGGTAAGTAAACCAAGCTTAGAAAAGCAAGCTTGGAAAAAGCTAGCAAAATTAGTTCCATATTCAAAACAATTAAATAAATTTGCCCGCACAGATAAGACTCAAAAGAGAGATAAAATTGGAGAAAATAAAAATAATCAGAAATTACTGTCAAAAAGTGTCTCAAGTCTGGCCTAGTTGCGCTGGGTTTCCTGGCCTAAAAATGTCGGTGGTCGACGGCACTGCCAAAAACATGCGTAAAATTGACTCCCCTAAATTAGTTGCATAATCAAAACAATTAAATAAATTTGCCCGCACAGATAAGACTCAAAAGAGAGATAAAATTGGAGAAAATAAAAATAATCAGAAATTACTGTCAAAAAGTGTCTCAAGTCTGGCCTAGTTGCGCTGGGTTTCCTGGCCTAAAAATGTCGGTGGTCGACGGCACTGCCAAAAACATGCTTAAAATTGACTCCCCTAAATTAGTTGCATATTCAAAACAATAAAATAATTTGCCCGCACAGATAAGACTCAAAAGAGAGATAAAACTGGAGAAAATAAAAATAATCAGAAATTACTGTCAAAAAGTGTCTCAAGTCTAGCCTAGTTGCGCTGGGTTTACTGGCCTAAAAATGCCGGTGGTCAACGGCACTGCCAAAAACATGCTTAAAATTGACTCCCCTAAATTAGTTGCATATTCAAAACAATAAAATAAGTTTGCCCGCACAGATAAGACTCAAAAGAGAGATAAAATTGGAGAAAATAAAAATAATCAGAAATTACTGTCAAAAAGTGTCTCAAGTCTAGCCTAGTTGCGCTGGGTTTCCTGGCCTAAAAATGTCGGTGGTCGACGGCACTGCCAAAAACATGCTTAAAATTGACTCCCCTAAATTAGTTGCATAATCAAAACAATTAAATAAATTTGCCCGCACAGATAAGACTCAAAAGAGAGATAAAATTGGAGAAAATAAAAATAATCAGAAATTACTGTCAAAAAGTGTCTCAAGTCTGGCCTAGTTGCGCTGGGTTTCCTGGCCTAAAAATGTCGGTGGTCGACGGCACTGCCTAAAACATGCGTAAAATTGACTCCCCTAAATTAGTTACATATTCAAAACAATTAAATAAATTTGCCCGCACAGATAAGACTCAAAAGAGAGATAAAATTGGAGAAAATAAAAATAATCAGAAATTACTGTCAAAAAGTGTCTCAAGTCTGGCCTAGTTGCGCTGGGTTTCCTGGCCTAAAAATGTCGGTGGTCGACGGCACTGCCAAAAACATGCTTAAAATTGACTCCCCTAAATTAGTTGCATAATCAAAACAATTAAATAAATTTGCCCGCACAGATAAGACTCAAAAGAGAGATAAAATTGGAGAAAATAAAAATAATCAGAAATTACTGTCAAAAAGTGTCTCAAGTCTGGCCTAGTTGCGCTGGGTTTCCTGGCCTAAAAATTTCGGTGGTCGACGGCACTGCCTAAAACATGCTTAAAATTGACTCCTCTAAATTAGTTACATATTCAAAACAATTAAATAAATTTGCCCGCACAGATAAGACTCAAAAGAGAGATAAAATTGGAGAAAATAAAAATAATCAGAAATTACTGTCAAAAAGTGTCTCAAGTCTGGCGTAGTTGCGCTGGGTTTCCTGGCCTTAAAATGTCGGTGGTCGACTGCACTGCCTTAAACATGCTTAAAATTGACTCCCATAAATTAGTTGCATATTCAAAACAATAAAATAAATTTGCCCGCACAGATAAGACTCAAAAGAGAGATAAAAATTGGAGAAAATAAAAATAATCAGAAATTACTGTCAAAAAGTGTCTCAAGTCTGGCCTAGTTGCGCTGGGTTTCCTGGCCTAAAAATTTCGGTGGTCGACGGCACTGCCTAAAACATGCTTAAAATTGACTCCTCTAAATTAGTTACATATTCAAAACAATTAAATAAATTTGCCCGCACAGATAAGACTCAAAAGAGAGATAAAATTGGAGAAAATAAAAAATAATCAGAAATTTACTGTCAAAAAGTGTCTCAAGTCTGGCCTAGTTGCGCTGGGTTTCCTGGCCTAAAAATTTCGGTGGTCGACGGCACTGCCTAAAACATGCTTAAAATTGACTCCTCTAAATTAGTTACATATTCAAAACAATTAAATAAATTTGCCCGCACAGATAAGACTCAAAAGAGAGATAAAATTGGAGAAAATAAAAAATAATCGAGAACTTACTGTCAAAAAGTGTCTCAAGTCTGGCCTAGTTGCGCTGGGTTTCCTGGCCTAAAAATTTCGGTGGTCGACGGCACTGCCTAAAACATGCTTAAAATTGACTCCCCTAAATTAGTTGCATATTCAAAACAATTAAATAATTTGCCCGCACAGATAAGACTCAAAAGAGAGATAAAATTGGAGAAAATAAAAATTATCAGAAATTACTGTCAAAAAGTGTCTCAAGTCTGGCGTAGTTGCGCTGGGTTTACTGGCCTTAAAATGTCGGTGGTCAACGGCACTGCCTAAAACATGCTTAAAATTGACTCCCCTAAATTAGTTGCATATTCAAAACAATTAAATAAATTTTGCCCGCACAGATAAGACTCAAAAGAGAGATAAAATTAGAGAAAATAAAAATAATCAGAAATTACTGTCAAAAAGTGTCTCAAGTCTGGCCTAGTTGCGCTGGGTTTCCTGGCCTAAAAATGTAGGTGGTCGACGGCACTGCCTAAAACATGCTTAAAATTGACTCCTCTAAATTAGTTGCATATTCAAAACAATTAAATAAATTTGCCCGCACAGATAAGACTCAAAAGAGAGATAAAATTGGAGAAAATAAAAATAATCAGAAATTACTGTCAAAAAGTGTCTTAAGTCTAGCGTAGTTGCGCTGGGTTTCCTGGCCTTAAAATGTCGGTGGTCGACGGCACTGCCTAAAACATGCTTAAAGTTGACTCCCCTAGATTAGTTGCATATTCAAAACAATTAAATAAATTTGCCCGCACAGATAAGACTCAAAAGAGAGATACAATTGGTGAAAATAAAAATAATCAGAAATTACTGTCAAAAAGTGTCTCAAGTCTGGCGTAGTTGCGCTGGGTTTCCTGGCCTTAAAATGTCGGTGGTCGACGGCACTGCCAAAAACATGCTTAAAATTGACTCCCCTAAATTAGTTGCATAATCAAAACAATTAAATAAATTTGCCCGCACAGATAAGACTCAAAAGAGAGATAAAATTGGAGAAAATAAAAATAATCAGAAATTACTGTCAAAAAGTGTGACAAGTCTGGCCTAGTTGCGCTGGGTTTCCTGGCCTAAAAATGTCGGTGGTCGACGGCACTGCCAAAAACATGCTTAAAATTGACTCCCCTAAATTAGTTGCATATTCAAAACAATTAAATAAATTTGCCCGCACAGATAATACTCAAAAGAGAGATAAAATTGGAGAAAATAAAAATAATCAGAAATTACTGTCAAAAAGTGACTAAATTCTGGCCTAGTTGCGCTGGGTTTCCTTGCCTTAAAATGTCGGTGGTCGACGGCACTGCCTA
The DNA here is from genome assembly GCA_000711775.1 of Oxytricha trifallax. NCBI lineage: Eukaryota > Ciliophora > Spirotrichea > Sporadotrichida > Oxytrichidae > Oxytricha > Oxytricha trifallax. Next base: position 6,787 of record ARYC01007656.1, read on the forward strand.
AAACATGCTTAAAATTGACTCCCCTAAATTAGTTGCATATTCAAAACAATTAAATAATTTGCCCGCACAGATAAGACTCAAAAGAGAGATAAAATTGGAGAAAATAAAAATTATCAGAAATTACTGTCAAAAAGTGTCTCAAGTCTGGCGTAGTTGCGCTGGGTTTACTGGCCTTAAAATGTCGGTGGTCAACGGCACTGCCTAAAACATGCTTAAAATTGACTCCCCTAAATTAGTTGCATATTCAAAACAATTAAATAAATTTGCCCGCACAGATAAGACTCAAAAGAGAGATAAAATTGGAGAAAATAAAAATAATCAGAAATTACTGTCAAAAAGTGACTAAAGTCTGGACTATTTGCGCTGGGTTTCCTGGCCTTAAAATGTCGGTGGTCGACGGCACTGCCTAAAACATGCTTAAAATTGACTCCCCTAAATTAGTTGCATATTCAAAACAATAAAATAAATTTGCCCGCACAGATAAGACTCAAAAGAGAGATAGAATTGGAGAAAATAAAAATAATCAGAAATTACTGTCAAAAAGTGTCTCAAGTCTGGCCTAGTTGCGCTGGGTTTCCTGGCCTAAAAATTTCGGTGGTCGACGGCACTGCCTAAAACATGCTTAAAATTGACTCCTCTAAATTAGTTACATATTCAAAACAATTAAATAAATTTGCCCGCACAGATAAGACTCAAAAGAGAGATAAAATTGGAGAAAATAAAAATAATCAGAAATTACTGTCAAAAAGTGTCTCAAGTCTGGCCTAGTTGCGCTGGGTTTCCTGGCCTAAAAATGTCGGTGGTCGACGGCACTGCCAAAAACATGCTTAAAATTGACTCCCCTAAATTAGTTGCATATTCAAAACAATAAAATAAATTTGCCCGCACAGATAAGACTCAAAAGAGAGATAAAATTGGAGAAAATAAAAATATTCAGAAATTACTGTCAAAAAGTGTCTCAAGTCTGGCCTAGTTGAGTTGGGTTTCCTGACCTAAAAATGTCGGTGGTCGACGGCACTGCCTAAAACATGCTTAAATTTGACTCCCCTAAATTAGTTGCATATTCAAAACAATAATAAATATAAATTTGCCCGCACAGATAAGACTCAAAAGAGAGATAAAATTGGAGAAAATAAAATTAATCAGAAATTACTGTCAAAAAGTGTAACAAGTCTGGCCTAGTTGCGCTGGGTTTCCTGACCTAAAAATGTCGGTGGTCGACGGCATTGCCAAAAACATGCTTAAAATTGACTCCCCTAAATTAGTTGCATATTCAAAACAATTAAATAAATTTGCCCGCACAGATAAGACTCAAAAGAGAGATAAATTGGAGAAAATAAAAATAATCAGAAATTTCTTTCAAAAAGTGTCTCAAGTCTGGCGTAGTTGCGCTGGGTTTCCTGGCCTTAAAATGTCGGTGGTCGACGGCATAGCCTAAAACATGCTTAAAATTGACTCCCCTAAATTAGTTGCATATTCAAAACAATTAAATAAATTTGCCCGCACAGATAAGACTCAAAAGAGAGATAAAATTGGAGAAAATAAAAATAATCAGAAATTACTGTCAAAAAGTGTCTCAATTCTGGCGTAGTTGCGCTGGGTTTCCTGGCCTTAAAATGTCGGTGGTCGACGGCACTGCCTAAAACATGCTTAAAATTGACTCCCCTAGATTAGTTGCATATTCAAAACAATTAAATAAATTTGCCCGCACAGATAAGACTCAAAAGAGAGATAAAATTGGAGAAAATAAAAATAATCAGAAATTACTGTCAAAAAGTGTCTCAAGTCTGGCCTAGTTGCGCTGGGTTTCCTGGCCTAAAAATTTCGGTGGTCGACGGCACTGCCTAAAACATGCTTAAAATTGACTCCTCTAAATTAGTTACATATTCAAAACAATTAAATAAATTTGCCCGCACAGATAAGACTCAAAAGAGAGATAAAATTGGAGAAAATAAAATTAATCAGAAATTACTGTCAAAAAGTGTAACAAGTCTGGCCTAGTTGCGCTGGGTTTCCTGACCTAAAAATGTCGGTGGTCGACGGCATTGCCAAAAACATGCTTAAAATTGACTCCCCTAAATTAGTTGCATATTCAAAACAATTAAATAAATTTGCCCGCACAGATAAGACTCAAAAGAGAGATAAAATTGGAGAAAATAAAAATAATCAGAAATTACTGTCAAAAAGTGACTAAATTCTGGCCTAGTTGCGCTGGGTTTCCTTGCCTTAAAATGTCGGTGGTCGACGGCACTGCCTAAAACATGCTTAAAATTGACTCCCCTAAATTAGTTGCATATTCAAAACAATTAAATAATTTGCCCGCACAGATAAGACTCAAAAGAGAGATAAAATTGGAGAAAATAAAAATTATCAGAAATTACTGTCAAAAAGTGTCTCAAGTCTGGCGTAGTTGCGCTGGGTTTACTGGCCTTAAAATGTCGGTGGTCAACGGCACTGCCTAAAACATGCTTAAAATTGACTCCCCTAAATTAGTTGCATATTCAAAACAATTAAATAAATTTGCCCGCACAGATAAGACTCAAAAGAGAGATAAAATTGGAGAAAATAAAATTAATCAGAAATTACTGTCAAAAAGTGTAACAAGTCTGGCCTAGTTGCGCTGGGTTTCCTGACCTAAAAATGTCGGTGGTCGACGGCATTGCCAAAAACATGCTTAAAATTGACTCCCCTAAATTAGTTGCATATTCAAAACAATTAAATAAATTTGCCCGCACAGATAAGACTCAAAAGAGAGATAAAATTGGAGAAAATAAAAATAATCAGAAATTACTTTCAAAAAGTGTCTCAAGTCTGGCCTAGTTGCGCTGGGTTTCCTCGCCTTAAAATGTCGGTGGTCGACGGCACTGCCAAAAACATGCTTAAAATTGACTCCCCTAAATTAGTTGCATATTCAAAACAATTAAATAAATTTGCCCGCACAGATAATACTCAAAAGAGAGATAAAATTGGAGAAAATAAAAATAATCAGAAATTACTGTCAAAAAGTGACTAAATTCTGGCCTAGTTGCGCTGGGTTTCCTTGCCTTAAAATGTCGGTGGTCGACGGCACTGCCTAAAACATGCTTAAAATTGACTCCCCTAAATTAGTTGCATATTCAAAACAATTAAATAAAATTGCCCGCACAGATAAGACTCAAAAGAGAGATAAAATTGGAAAAAATAAAAATAATCAGAAATTAATGTCAAAAGTGTCTCAAGTCTGGCCTAGTTGCGCTGGGTTTCCTCGCCTAAAAATGTCGCTGGTCGACGGCACTGCCAAAAACATGCTTAAATTGACTCCCCTAAATTAGTTGCATATTCAAAACAATTAAATAAATTGCCCGCACAGATAAGACTCAAAAGAGAGATAAAATTGGAGAAAATAAAAATAATCAGAAATGACTGTCAAAAAGTGTCTCAAGTCTAGCCTAGTTGCGCTGGGTTTACTGGCCTAAAAATGCCGGTGGTCAACGGCACTCCTAAAACATGCTTAAAATTGACTCCCCTAAATTAGTTGCATATTCAAAACAATTAAATAATTTGCCCGCACAGATAAGACTCAAAAGAGAGATAAAATTGGAGAAAATAAAAATAATCAGAAATTACTGTCAAAAAGTGTCTCAAGTCTGGCCTAGTTGCGCTGGGTTTCCTGACCTAAAAATGTCGGTGGTCGACGGCACTGCCAAAAACATGCTTAAAATTGACTCCCCTAAATTAGTTACATAATCAAAACAATTAAATAAATTTGCCCGCACAGATAAGACTCAAAAGAGAGATAAAATTGGAGAAAATAAAAATAATCAGAAATTACTGTCAAAAAGTGTCTCAAACATGGCCTAGTTGCGCTGGGTTTCCTGGCCTAAAAATGTCGGTGGTCGACGGCACAGCCTAAAACATGCTTAAAATTGACTCCCCTAAATTAGTTGCATATTCAAAACAATTAAATAATTTGCCCGCACAGATAAGACTCAAAAGAGAGATAAAATTGGAGAAAATAAAAATAATCAGAAATTACTGTCAAAAAGTGTCTCAAGTCTGGCCTAGTTGCGCTGGGTTTACTGGCCTAAAAATGTCGGTGGTCAACGGCACTGCCAAAAACATGCTTAAAATTGACTCCCCTAAATTAGTTGCATAATCAAAACAATTAAATAATTTGCCCGCACAGATAAGACTCAAAAGAGAGATAAAATTGGAGAAAATAAAAATAATCAGAAATTACTGTCAAAAAGTGTCTCAAGTCTGGCCTAGTTGCGCTGGGTTTACTGGCCTAAAAATGTCGGTGGTCAACGGCACTGCCAAAAACATGCTTAAAATTGACTCCCCTAAATTAGTTGCATAATCAAAACAATTAAATAAATTTGCCCGCACAGATAAGACTCAAAAGAGAGATAAAATTGGAGAAAATAAAAATAATCAGAAATTACTGTCAAAAAGTGTCTCAAGTCTAGCGTAGTTGCGCTGGGTTTCCTCGCCTTAAAATGTCGGTGGTCGACGGCACTGCCTAAAACATGCTTAAAATTGACTCCCCTAGATTAGTTGCATATTCAAAACAATTAAATAAATTTGCCCGCACAGATAACACTCAAAAGAGAGATAAAATTGGAGAAAATAAAAATAATCAGAATTACTGTCAAAAAGTGTCTCAAGTCTGGCGTAGTTGCGCTGGGTTTCCTGGCCTTAAAATGTCGGTGTCGACGGCACTGCCAAAAACATGCTTAAAATTGACTCCCCTAAATTAGTTGCATATTCAAAACAATTAAATAAATTTGCCCGCACAGATAAGACTCAAAAGAGAGATAAAATGAGAAAATAAAAATAATCAGAAATTACTGTCAAAAAGTGACTAAAGTCTGGCCTAGTTGCGCTGGGTTTCCTGGCCTTAAAATGTCGGTGGTCGACGGCACTGCCTAAAACATGCTTAAAATTGACTCCCATAAATTAGTTGCATATTCAAAACAATAAAATAAATTTGCCCGCACAGATAAGACTCAAAAGAGAGATAAATTGGAGAAAATAAAAATAATCAGAAATTACTGTCAAAAAGTGTCTCAAGTCTGGCGTAGTTGCGCTGGGTTTCCTGGCCTTAAAATGTCGGTGGTCGACGGCACTGCCTAAAACATGCTTAAAATTGACTCCCCTAAATTAGTTGCATATTCAAAACAATAAAATAATTTGCCCGCACAGATAAGACTCAAAAGAGAGATAAAATTGGAGAAAATAAAAATAATCAGAAATTACTGTCAAAAAGTGTCTCAAGTCTGGCCTAGTTGCGCTGGGTTTACTGGCCTAAAAATGTCGGTGGTCAACGGCACTGCCTAAAACATGCTTAAAATTGACTCCCCTAAATTAGTTACATATTCAAAACAATTAAATAAATTTGCCCGCACAGATAAGACTCAAAAGAGAGATAAAATTGGAGAAAATAAAAATAATCAGAAATTACTGTCAAAAAGTGTCTCAAGTCTGGCGTAGTTGCGCTGGGTTTCCTGGCCTTAAAATGTCGGTGGTCGACGGCACAGCCTAAAACATGCTTAAAATTGACTCCCCTAAATTAGTTGCATATTCAAAACAATTAAATAAATTTGCCCGCACAGATAAGACTCAAAAGAGAGATAAAATTGGAGAAAATAAAAATAATCAGAAATTACTGTCAAAAAGTGTCTCAAGTCTGGCCTAGTTGCGCTGGGTTTCCTGGCCTAAAAATTTCGGTGGTCGACGGCACTGCCTAAAACATGCTTAAAATTGACTCCTCTAAATTAGTTACATATTCAAAACAATTAAATAAATTTGCCCGCACAGATAAGACTCAAAAGAGAGATAAAATTGGAGAAAATAAAAATAATCAGAAATTACTGTCAAAAAGTGTCTCAAGTCTGGCCTAGTTGCGCTGGGTTTCCTGGCCTAAAAATTTCGGTGGTCGACGGCACTGCCTAAAACATGCTTAAAATTGACTCCTCTAAATTAGTTACATATTCAAAACAATTAAATAAATTTGCCCGCACAGATAAGACTCAAAAGAGAGATAAAATTGGAGAAAATAAAAATAATCAGAAATTACTGTCAAAAAGTGTCTCAAGTCTGGCCTAGTTGCGCTGGGTTTCCTGGCCTAAAAATGTCGGTGGTCGACGGCACTGCCTAAAACATGCGTAAAATTGACTCCCCTAAATTAGTTACATATTCAAAACAATTAAATAAATTTGCCCGCACAGATAAGACTCAAAAGAGAGATAAAATTGGAGAAAATAAAAATAATCAGAAATTACTGTCAAAGTGTCTCAAGTCTGGCCTAGTTGCGCTGGGTTTCCTGGCCTAAAAATGTCGGTGGTCGACGGCACTGCCAAAAACATGCTTAAAATTGACTCCCATAAATTAGTTGCATAATCAAAACAATAAAATAAATTTGCCCGCACAGATAAGACTCAAAAGAGAGATAAATTGGAGAAAATAAAAATAATCAGAAATTACTGTCAAAAAGTGACTCAAGTCTGGCCTAGTTGCGCTGGGTTTCCTGGCCTAAAAATGTCGGAGGTCGACGGCACTGCCTAAAACATGCTTAAAATTGACTCCCCTAAATTAGTTGCATATTCAAAACAATTAAATAATTTGCCCGCACAGATAAGACTCAAAAGAGAGATAAATTGGAGAAAATAAAAATAATCAGAAATTACTGTCAAAAAGTGTCTCAAGTCTGGCCTAGTTGCGCTGGGTTTACTGGCCTAAAAATGTCGGTGGTCAACGGCACTGCCTAAAACATGCTTAAAATTGACTCCAATAAATTAGTTGCATATTCAAAACAATTAAATAAATTGCCCGCACAGATAAGACTCAAAAGAGAGATAAAATTGGAAAAAATAAAAATAATCAGAAATTAATGTCAAAAAGTGTCTCAAGTCTGGCCTAGTTGCGCTGGGTTTACTCGCCTTAAAATGTCGCTGGTCAACGGCACTGCCAAAAACATGCTTAAATTGACTCCCCTAAATTAGTTGCATATTCAAAACAATTAAATAAAATTCCCCGCACAGATAAGACTCAAAAGAGAGATAAAATTGGAAAAAATAAAAATAATCAGAAATGAATGTCAAAAAGTGTCTCAAGTCTGGCCTAGTTGCGCTGGGTTTCCTCGCCTTAAAATGTCGCTGGTCGACGGCACTGCCAAAAACATGCTTAAATTGACTCCCCTAAATTAGTTGCATATTCAAAACAATTAAATAAAATTGCCCGCACAGATAAGACTCAAAAGAGAGATAAAATTGGAGAAAATAAAAATAATAAGAAATGACTGTCAAAAAGTGTCTCAAGTCTGGCGTAGTTGCGCTGGGTTTACTGGCCTTAAAATGTCGGTGGTCGACGGCACTGCCTAAAACATGCTTAAAATTGACTCCCCTAGATTAGTTGCATATTCAAAACAATTAAATAAATTTGCCCGCACAGATAAGACTCAAAAGAGAGATAAAATTGGAGAAAATAAAAATAATCAGAAATTACTGTCAAAAAGTGTCTTAAGTCTAGCGTAGTTGCGCTGGGTTTCCTGGCCTTAAAATGTCGGTGGTCGACGGCACTGCCTAAAACATGCTTAAAGTTGACTCCCCTAGATTAGTTGCATATTCAAAACAATTAAATAAATTTGCCCGCACAGATAAGTACTCAAAAGAGAGATACAAATGGGTAAAAATAAAAATAATCAGGAAATTACTGTCACAAAAAGTGTCTTAAGTCCTAGGCGTAGTTTGCGCTGGGTTTCCTGGCCTTAAAATTGTCGGTGGTCGACGGCACTGCCTAAAACATGCTTAAAGTTGACTCCCCTAGATTAGTTGCATATTCAAAACAATTAAATAAATTTGCCCGCACAGATAAGACTCAAAAGAGAGATACAATTGGTGAAAATAAAAATAATCAGAAATTACTGTCAAAAAGTGTCTCAAGTCTGGCGTAGTTGCGCTGGTCCTGGCCTTAAAATGTCGGTGGTCGACGGCACTACCAAAAACATGCTTAAAATTGACTCCCCTAAATTAGTTGCATATTCAAAACAATTAAATAAAATTGCCCGTACAGATAAGACTCAAAAGAGAGATAAAATTGGAGAAAATAAAAATAATCAGAAATTAATGTCAAAAAGAGTCTCAAGTCTGGCCTAGTTGCGCTGGGTTTCCTCGCCTTTAAATGTCGGTGATCGACGGCACTGCCTAAAACATGCTTAAAATTGACTCCCCTAAATTAGTTGCATATTCAAAACAATTAAATAATTTGCCCGCACAGATAAGACTCAAAAGAGAGATAAAATTGGAGAAAATAAAAATTATCAGAAATTACTGTCAAAAAGTGTCTCAAGTCTGGCGTAGTTGCGCTGGGTTTACTGGCCTTAAAATGTCGGTGGTCAACGGCACTGCCTAAAACATGCTTAAAATTGACTCCCCTAAATTAGTTGCATATTCAAAACAATTAAATAAATTTGCCCGCACAGATAATACTCAAAAGAGAGATAAAATTGGAGAAAATAAAAATAATCAGAAATTACTGTCAAAAAGTGACTAAATTCTGGCCTAGTTGCGCTGGGTTTCCTTGCCTTAAAATGTCGGTGGTCGACGGCACTGCCTAAAACATGCTTAAAATTGACTCCCCTA
>ARYC01007657.1:0-26240 GCA_000711775.1 Oxytricha trifallax
TACAAGACTACGAATTTTTAGAAGCTTTACTATTTATAGTCCAAAGAGAACATATATTCTAGCATCTAAAATTATTCATGAAAATCTATAAATTTATTTGAGTTAAAAAACTTGCAAGATCTGAAAATTCAATTAAAGCACAACAGTTTCTCTAAATGCTATGCTTGATACAATAAGGAGTAGATATAATGACTTAACAAATTTAACTTTACAAAACTTCTTATGTTTAGAAGCTTTACTATTAAATGTCCAAAGAGACCGTATATTCTTGTATCTAAAATTATGTATGAAATTTATGAAATTGTTTTAGTTAAACAATTTTCAAGTTCTCTTAACTAAATTAAAGCACGACAGTTTCTTTAAATGCTATCCTTGATACAATTAAGAGTGTATATTATGACTTAATAAATATTGCTTTACAAGACAACAAAGGTTTTGAAGTTATTCTAATGAAACATATATGATTAGAATTGCCAAAAGATAAATCTATTTTTTTAAATCTTTTCAACCTACCAGAGACCACTCTTTAACATTAAATTCTTCACTCTCACATCATGCATGAACTCTCATTCGAACATTATTGTAGAAATACTTTTGAAATTGGAAATCATAATTTTAATTAATTTATTATAATTCAAAATCTTGGTAGTTTAAACTGATCAATTTAAACGATCTATTGCTCATTCTATAGGAAATTCAAAATTAGCTGGACATTATAATTGGCGGTACTTTTTTATCGCATCTCTAGAGCGATATAACTTCACTTTAATTAAACCCCTCTAAATTAATTAAATTATACCCTCACATTAATCTCAAGTTATCTCGCTTCAGGGATGCGATAAAATATTTCTGCCAATATTAAAATCCAGCATATTTTGAATTGTCTATCGATTGAGCTTAAGATCGTTTAAATTGGCTAACTTTAACTGCCAAGATTTTGAATTATAATTAATTAATTTACATTTAGATTTCCAATTTTAAATGTATTTCTACAATACTATGAACTATTTGGCTTACATACTTAAAATCTTTTAAAATCATTAAGCGATATAAATCATATGACTAGAATTGGCAAAAGATAAATTCACTTTTCAAAATAATTAAAACCTCCAGAGACCACTTCTTATCAGTAAAATTTTGAATTAGTAATTTATGAAGAGTAATTATATATAATTTGTTAGGGGAGGTAATTTTGTATACCTTAATCATAGTTTTATAATAGTTTACATTCTATTTATTATATTTTAATAAATTACATTTCATTAGAGTACACAAAATTTTATAGAATTTAATTTTGAACTACATATCTTATTGAATTAATTATTATAAAGTTTATTATTTTGCATATAGATTTACTATAATATAAAGGATTTCTTTAATTTTATATAATTGTAACTTTACTTATTAAAAAGTGAAAAATTTAATAATTCAAAACACCATTTCTTATATTTATTTCTCTCTGTTTTTAAAAAATCTTACTCTTTATTTAATTATAATATTTTTATTTTTTTTTTATAAGGCATTATAGAGAACTTTGTAATTTTAAAAATTATTTCTTGAAATATCAAATATCTATTTTATTTTAGAAAATTATATGAGTTTTTTCAAAAAACAGTCTTTTTTTAATATAAAAATAATTAAATATATAAAATTTATAAAAATTGTAGATTTAATGATTCAATAATTAAATATATTTACTTATTACAACATTTAATTTTCTAAAATTATAAATATATAGTTATTGGTTAATAATAAAGTTATTTAAATACTTTTAAAGTGCTTAAAATTCATTTAAAATTAGAGTAAATTTTAATAAGATTCCAAAGAGATATGTCTAAGTTATATATATATAGTAACTAATCTATTGTTCCGATGCATTCAACTAATTAATACTAATCTTGTTAATCAACTTAACAATATTTTTGTTTTATATTTAAATTTAGAGAATATTAAATTAAAGAAGATAGCTACATTCAGTCTACTCAAAATTATCATTCTAATATCAACAATTATGTTTGAATTTCATTGATTATTGCGTGATTTGCTGTTGAAATGTTTTCTCGTTTCAATATATTGACAAGTAGATATGTAAATATCTATTAACTTTATATAAATGTAAATAATAAGTAGAATGAAATTAAATTCAGAACTTTTAGTTAACTTTACGAGACAAATTAGGACATAATCATGCTAAAGTATATTAATATCTTATTTTTGGTAAGAAATTTAGTAAAGTATCATTGACCAATAATATTCATCCAAATGTATATTTAATAAGCTAATCAACAAGGTTTATCAATTTTTGGTAATTATAAGAGCCACATTTATAAAAGAACTGATACATAAGTCAACATGATGCAAGTTAGGAAGCGTCCTCTTATGCATTCAAACTTATAGCATTGCGAAAACATTATTAGAAATTAAATAATTAAACAATTAACATACAATTTAAAGTCAAAAGATTGAACTTGGAGAAAATAATTTCTGTAAGATTTTTTTATGCAGCTTATTGGTATGTTTTCAATTGCATCCAGGGTGATTAATAATATAACTTTGAAATAAAACTTTTAAGCAAAATCTTTTTTTTCTAGCTTCCTGCATATCACAACCACAATTGAAAAATTGAAATTAAATGTTTATTTATCATTGTTTAATTATAGTATTTCCTATTTTAACTAGAATTTTTATAATTAAAACGATAAACTATTAATAAAATTGTGGTTTTCATTGAAAATTAAATTTTAAGTAAAATATGTGATAATAAAAATAGTTAAATAAAAAATTACCCAATTATATACGTACATAATATATAAAATAAATAACACCCTCTATATTAATTTTTATTTAATTACCTTGAATTATCATCTATCTAAACTTTATCTTTAATATATCTAAGATTTTGATGACTTAAGATATAAAATACTATTATATGTGAGACCTATAAACGTAGTATTAATCGCTGTTGTTGTTGTGTCCTACCTTTAATTATTATAACTACTGAAACCTTTAAAATTATAATTTTCTCTTTCATGACAATATACAAATCCAACAGATGACCCAAATAATGCTTAATTCCAACGATACATTCAGTTTGGAATACTACCCCAAATTGACGGAGGACCCAACAGAGATCTATTACAAGACTATCTTGAGTTAGATGCTCTCTTGCACACCAAGATATATTTTAAACAGTTCCTGAGCATTCTTATTATTATATTTAGATAACAAATAGAAAGGTTAGAAAGCCATTTAAATAGTAAGTAGCAGCATTCAGAGCTCGCTTCATGCGCTGCTGTGCCATGGTAGTAGACGAGGCCTTGAACGGTGATTGTATTATCAGGCACCATATTGAATTCTTTCATGATGATTCGACAAATTATAAAAGCTATAGAAAATATCTTGTATTCTACCACAGATGTTTCGATACCTCTATTTAGGTAAGAATCAAGCCTTAATATTAAATACCAATATAATATGTAGAGAAGGAGTACAGCTAAACCTATAACACAAATAAAGCGATCAGAGCGTGGCACCAAGCAAGTATTTTATTTCTGACTGCTGTCCGAACATCATTGACTTAGAGCCATTTAACAATTTATGTCAATGCTTGTCCAAATAGGCATCGCTATTGTAAGTTTAGCAAAAAACGCTAATTGATAAGAAAAGAAATAAAGAGCATTTAACGATACAGTTGCAACATATCCTTAACTGTCACATTGGCTGTCTTAGTAGGCTGTATCTATTAAATACCGTAACTATAATGAAACAAATTTTTAAGAGTGAATAGACGTAAACTATATCGCTCTACTGCAAAAGTACAATTCTCTTTTGCAAAAGAATAAAACTTGTCTTTTTCTGCTAAACGAAATCTTTATCGCTCTGTTGCAAAACAATTTTGTTTTAAATACCTTCTAAATCATGATTCTATGCACTCTATTCTCTAGCTGTGCTACTAGTCTCTTTCGTGACAGCAACCCAAAGAGGATTGATAAGAGACCTCAACAGTATAGATAGATGATGGCTTAGACAAAAAATTCTATGATTCTTTGAATATTCCAGATAACCATCAATATGTGCAATTAAAGATCCTAACTTATCTAAAATTTAAATAAATGTAAATTCAATAATTTGAAATTTATTATAAAAGCTAACACCTCTTTATTGAGGTGCTAATCGTCTATGGTTTATTCTCAAAAGATGTCCAATTCATCTTCAACAAGTCATTTGTAAAAATCACAATATTAAAATCTCTCAAATTTGCTACTACGAACAGGTACCACCAGCTATGAAGAGTGGCCTGGATCTAGCGAGCAAGATTCTTGAGTTGAGAGCTGGTATTGATTAACTAAAAATACTGCATACCACTAAGAAAACCTGAACGGGATCGACGAGGAATACCACAAGGAAGCAATGATCGCTCTCAGATAGGCCTATTTGGAGCCAAAATCGTTTGATAATACAGACTTTCCAGAATAAAAAATAGATCGACTTGACAAGAAGGCAATAAACTATATTCAAAACGATCTCTAGAAGAAGAAGTAGGGATGTCTTTTGAAGCAGAGAAGACTAACCATCATTTATGATTGAGTAGTTACTAAGTCATTTTCATGTAGAGCTCTCACTAAACTCTCTTAAATACATGTGAAGATTTAAGACCGCTCTTACAAAGGATAAAATGGAGTCATTGATGAAGGAAACATAAATTTCAGATCAAAGGAAGAAGAATGCAAAAGGATCAAAGATTTAAATAGTTAGAGGACAGAAAACATTATGACTTTGAGAGATGGAATTTAATAATTGTGAAGTGAAATAATTTGTATTTCATTTAAGCATTTAGAATTGATTTTGTTTTAATATTCTGACAAATCTTATAAATAATAGCTTTACCTTTTTATCTCAATTAATGGTATTTTACTGCCTATTTATCAAAAGCCAACACAATATCAGCTTTAATAAATAAATAAAGTCATAATATAAATAAATTGTTATTGCTAAAAATGGTCGAGATGCTCTTTGGATTGAAAACATGAATACTGTCCTAGATGATAACAAGATTCTCACTTACCAAAAGAAAAGCGAATAAAAAAGTGGAAAAAACAAGAGGTCTCAGTGGTTGGCACTGCCGCTGGTTCAGGCAAGAAATGCCTCTCTAGACCACCCCTGATTAGGATGCGGTCAAGCCGAGTAGAGGTCTGAAGAGGCAAGTCAGGACATGGGAAGAGATGAAACGAGACAAGACCCCCAGGAACACCCTATGAGATGCACATAGGTCCAAAAGGCCAAAGTAGCTCCCCAGATGAGATACACAATTGATGAGGACTCTAGAGATATTGATAATTTATTCAGAAATCATAATCATTAGAACTAAATAACTAATATACGCGCATTAAATAGTATTAATAGCAATAGCAACAGTAATAATAATTATATATTTAATACTAGAAGATCTTTATTTCTAGTTTTCCTATTTACCTAGCCTTTAGTTATTTATCGTCATCATAATATAATTAATAAAATTTAATCAAAAGTTAATCAAAGAAATAATAAATAACAGAAATGTAATATTTTATAAATATCAAACAATACCATAAAATAATTCGTTTAATGATAATAAACTTCAATTAATTCATGATATAAATGAAATGACCAAACAACCTCCATTCATATAATCTTTTCGATGTTTAATTTAATTAAAGTATTTTTTATATTACATTCAATTTATAAAATACAAATTATATAAAATCTCAAATACAAAATAAGTAATTTCTAATTGATTTCAATCAAGAATTATAAATATCTAATTACATTTAGTGAAAAAAACTACATAAATTAATTTCTCTCAAAAATGCTATCAGAAATAGAATTAAACGGGAAATACTTAAAGTTCCCCTGTTGTAATTTATCTAAGAACCAAATAAGTCTACTATATTTTTTTATATCTTACAAAGAATAGAGTATGAATAATTTGATTATTTATATATAAACATAATTTCATCAAATTTAAATGCTTCTAATGTAAATCAATATCTATTGGTTTAAAAAAATACACTATTGATAATTAATTAAATAGATTGTTTTCATATTAATGAATAATTTCTTGGCTTGATTATTTTCAAATAATTATAATGGATACTGAAGTTATGTAAAATCCCTAAAATACTATCTATACAAGTAAATTTAATTAAAGTTAAATGAATTTCAAAATTATAATTTTAGAAAATTAAATGTATAATAATATATTTGTCCCTAAAATTCGCTAACTTATACAGAAAGTTAATTAATTCATCGTTTAAATAACGGTTACTAAGTACTCTTATAAAAATGCTTTCCTAACTGTTTTAAACTCTTAAGTGCAATCGATTAATTTGCATTAATATTAAAATTATTTATATTACTAAAGAATCAATTAGAGCTATGATAACTACAAAGCTTCTTAAGAATATTAGTTTCAAATTACATAAGAAATAAAAGAAGCCGCTTTGTGGAAGATAATTCACTCCTTACCATCTCGGATTAAATGGTAATACAACCCTTAGAATCAAGCTTGTTAATACTTATCAGATGTGAGCTCGAGTACAATTAACGGTGCATACATTCAAATTTCATTGTAAGAGTTAAGACTTTAAAAAAGTAGAACAATTAAAATGCTTAAATAAAGCTCTAATTGCTATAAGTTTTGTTATTATTTTATTGAATTTTAATATATTTACCTATTTATTACTGATATATTAATTAATAGTAGAAAAAGTTGATAATAGTCATAATATAAATCAATTATCAATAAAATCTATTTTTAATTATCACTTAAAAGTTATTTAAATAAATGATTTCAATTACAAATAAATAAGCTGAACTAGCTTTATTGAAAAGACCTACCCAACTCATTAAAGAAAAATGATGAGTTTAATGAAGATTACGTATTATTTGTAGAAAATGGATAATATTATATAAAAATTTAGTAAACTTTACATATCGCTATTAAATTATAGATATATGCAAATACTTTCAACATTTAATTCAAAAATTGCAATATAATTAATTATTAATATAGTACATATAAAATAGGTAAATTAATTATGTTGAAAAATCAGAAAATTTATTGATATCTTATCTGTCAAGTTTTTTTAATTATATTCTAATTCAAATTTAATATTTTTATTAATAAAAAGGAAGAAAATGAGATCACGTTCACTCGTGATTATATACAAGATGAATTAACCCACTCTTAAGCTTAAATATTTGAAACTCAATTTGCCTAGGCATCGAGAAATCTATATCAAAATCAAGGCCTATGCAGACAAGGTGAAGAGAGATAACTACACCATGATTGAAGTAAAGCTGAAGTCAAGCCATTAATTGGGGAAGATTATGAAAGTAATCTAAGAGTTGATAATTGGAATTCTTTTTCAAAGGATAGCGCGTCTACTTTGATGTGCTCACTCTGATGCAACAAGGAGAAAGAAGCCATCTAAATTTTTTAGCTGGGATATGATGAGCACTTAAAGACCAAAGAAGCCTAAGGAGAACTATTAGAAAAATTTGAATATTACACTTCTCTACTCGGAAAGCTTGCCAAGACTAAGATAAATTGAAGAATAAACTTGCTCATACAAGAGGCCTCTTCGTTTGAAATTTGCATTTACAAATAAATAAAACAAAAGTGAATTTGCATCATCATCAAAGAATTCATATTACATAAGACTAAATCGGTAATATGGGAACTCTTACTTTTTTAGTGAGAGTATTTTACGATAAGTTATTAATTTATACTAATTTATATAAAAGATTATAAAATAAACTGACAATAAAATGCATTATTACATCTAGCATTGATATTCTTAAATTTAAATAACTGCTAAGAGATTCACAAATATCAAACTATTAACTATTAATACTCTATATGAATAATATGTGAACTTTAATTTTTTATAAATAACTCGCGTATATATAGTAACTCTATCTTTAATAAAATTAATTACTCAAACACAATGTTAGGTGCTTTCATGGCATGTCCATTATCTCATCCGCGTTTTTTTTCTTTTAAAAACATTTGTGAGTTATGCCTATCAGATGCAATTTGTTGCTTTATGTCTCATTTCCTACATTCACTTCATTGAGTATTCTTTTATATTTCTTGAGTCTCTTTGCCATTTTGTATTCTTGAATATGGCTCCTCGAATTTTTCTATTTATATAGCCATGTGTCATACGGAACATTTACAGCCAAAACATCGGGTGCTTTAAGCAAGTCTCTCCAAATTGACAAAAAGTCCTTTAGAAATACGATAACTGCATTCACAAGGTTCAAATTCTTGTTAAATTTTACAATTCCTACAAGAAACAAGGTAAGTATAAACCCCAAAACTTATGTTCGTAAAGATATGTGAAAATAATAAAAAGTTAAATTAATATCGATAAATAACGAAATTTAAAAAGCTATAGTTTAACTGATTTAAGGAGAGCCATTTCTCAAAATATAAAAAAGGAGTTTCAAATAGTCTTGGTTATTATATATTCTGCTTCACACAGTTCGTTTATCTTTAAGACTGATCCTTATAGTGAATTAAGCGCATATGTTTGTAAAATCCTGTAGGTTTCCCTGTTAATTTTTTCAAAATTCAAACTTTAGTATAAAGTCCCCCTCTTAGAGGGTCTAAAATCCAGCCAAGAGTCTATAATCCAAATCCAATCTGGACACTCATAAACCATGACTGCGATTTCCGAAAATACTTGCCTTTGCACTTCACTTTCCTTCCACTGCACTGACTTAATGATTATGTGTTTGTTGTTAAAAGAATTAGGTTAATTTAGCCATTAGGACCTTGGATTTTTTTATTTTTTAAATAAGCCAAATTTCAATGAGCCCTGCGCCGAAATTCGCTCAAAAGACCCAAGGCCGGTCCACCATTAATTCCAAACTTACTTTTCCAATTCTATATTGCTTTTATCTACATAAACTATGTGTTTGGATTGAATTGGCGCTTTTTGCTACTTAAATCCACAAGATAAATGGAGAAAGGGGTATTTTTACATAGTAAATATCAAGAATCCAGTGGTGTTTTATAATAATCCACCAATTAAATTTAAAATCCAGTAGGTAATGCTATAATTAAAACTTGAAAATTTAATGAATCCAGTCCAAGAGCGGGATCATCTCCCTGATTCATTTCCCATTTATATTGAAGAACGAAGCCCTGGTAAGCTTTTTATATCTTGCTAAACACCTATCATAGAATTAAACAATGATAATTCAAATGATTAGTTTGCTATCCTTCTTGAAAAAGGCGATCGGATTTTTGAAAAAATATGGAAGTCAAAGTTAATATTGATGTTGGCGGCAAAGTCAAAGGTATTAAAGGCGAGTACAAAGGAGCTCAGGATAGCGCTAAAATCAATAGAGCGAAGGAGTTCCTACATTTAAATAACTATGATTTAAGTCAACATATAGTAGAAAAAGGATTTCAAAGGCTACAATAAGACTATGGATTATAAGAATTTTGTGAGAAAATTTAGAAACAACAACAAAAGCAAGATGGCTTAGAACAGCAGTGAATCCAAATCGCTGTTATCTGAAAATCTCAACCACAATATCATAAACTAAGAAATGAATGCAAGCGAATTCTAGACAACTATAAGATTTGCTAGTGAATTATTACAAATTCCAATACCCTTACCTTAGCTAGTTGTTAACTATGGATAAATTATTGGCCATGAGCTGCTTGCCAAGCACTTTGAGAATTTCAAATAATCTAATTATTAACTTAAGGGACAAATCTTTCAAGAAATATTGGCCCTCAATTTTCAATCAATATTTTAGTTCCTTTAGCACTTTGAGATGGCAATTGAACCTCAAGTAAACTAATGGCTCTTCTCCTTAATAACAGATTTATGTCAATCAATTAAAACCTTGAATAAGACTCCAAAGCTCGCATTTTTCTAGCAGCCCTTGGTAATTATTCAGGGGAAATGTATCAAACTGATGATACATTAATATAAGAGTCAATTCTTTTACTTATCAGATCACCTCTCACCTAATGCTAGACAAGCAATAGGCTTGGCCAACATGGTATTTGTTACTGAGGCTACATGTCTATGTAAGTAGCTTGCTGTAGTTTAGAAGTTAAACGATTCTAATCCAGGCATTATTAATCTTTTGGCTTCAACATGACACTACTTTTCAATTGACTCTTAGATAATTAAACTAATACCGAATTCCTTTTTTTACAATGAACGGGCCTTTTATTATCATTCTTAAGCAAGACTGTGGATTGAACCTTTAAAGAGACATTCCTGTAGAGTATACAGAATACTTTATGAGAATTTGTGCCTTATGCTCAGCTCCTTATTTAGAATCCTTAAAAGACTACAATACTTAAACAAGGACAACCTTCTTATAAAAGCAAGAAGTAATAGATAAAGCCTAAATGGTTCATTTTATGAAAGGCCTTGCTTGCATTAAGACTGCAAAGCAGAGATTAATAATGGGAAGGAAAGATTGAATAAATCTAAAAAGTATAATAGTTGATTGTGAATGATCAAATTGAGAAAAATTTTTCGTTAAGATTACACACTATCAATAACTGTCTCAACTGTGACTTCTCTGATCTTAAGAGAGTGATGTAATTACCAAAGGATATGGAAGCCTTCTCTGAAAAGGCTGTTGAAGGACCTTCTATAAATATTTAAGAATGAAAATGAGTCTAACGAAGTTGCATAAAGATTCATTAGTTAGTCTCCAGAGAAGCTCTTAAGAGTAAGTGCTGAATTAGAAAAATTGGAGCAAAATCTAGGCTTCAAACTCTATTGCTCTCAAATCTTATGCATAAACTATACTTGTGAAAATCTTAACAGCAACCAATTCATTCATTTTGGTATTGGCAATGGGAAGACTCTAATATCAATTTCTTTAGGAATACTAATTGCCCTTAAGACTCAAAGATCCGTCTTTATTGTTAGTAAAAATGAGCATTTAGTGTAAAGAGACTTCAAAGGTTACTAGAAAGAAATTAAAGCTATGCAAATTAATTGCAATTTAAACTTCTTTGTTAAAGATACAGGAATCTATTTCTACACTTAACCCTAACTAAAGAAGATGCAAAAGAACAACAAAGCTGTGGGTGCATATAGCAAAGCTACATATTAGATGATGAGTACGATTGGATAATGTTTGATGGCTCTATTGAAACTATAATCAGCTAGATTGATTACTTTCAATAAGCTCGCAAAGTCATAGGATTTTCTGAAACCAAGCTCTCCTATACTGAATTAAACTGCTTAAAGCAAGCTTTTCAAACCACGCACGCCAGTACTCTTGATAGACTTTAGGGAGATTAAAAAATTCAATACCCTGATATACTAGTAAGTTCTAATTAGAATGACTACTTGGCTAAGAACAAAGATATTATTTTAGAATATCTTATCCACTCTCCAGTTCTAATTGTGGCTTCAATAAACTACAATACAATAGAGCTAGGTTTATAAAGGTCAGGCTTCGACTTCACAAGTTTAATTCGAGAATATGCTGCAAATATCGAATCTATGATTGAAGGCAGATATTTAATGAAGAATGCCAAAAAAGAATATGGCATTTATTTACCGAATGAAGCTCATAGAAGAGGCTCTGACATCCAGACAAATGATGAAATCAACTAGAACGGAGGTTTATACCTCATTATTTAAGATGTCTTCTCTAAAAGGTCTGAAGAACAAATTATAGGTAGGATTGGGAGACTTAATACAAAGGGAAGATGGTAGAGAGTTTTATATAGACTCAACTCCAAGGATAGTGCTGAGTAGCTACTAATAGTAGAGCAGCAAGTAAGTGACCTTATACTGGATAAAAAGTTCAATTAAGTATAATTTAATTTGTAAGATAGATAAGAGTTGCTTAAAAGAACAATATTTACCAGACTAAGGAACATGCAATGTTATCTGAATAGGTTCCTATAAAAGATCCTGAAGCTGCCGAAGTGAAGGCTATTGTGGATTTGATAGTGGAAAAAAGAGAAAATGCTTTTATAGGAGCCATCAAGGATATTGAAGAAAAAAAAGGGGCTTTAATGAGGAAATAAAAACTGAAGCTGTAGCCGAATAGGCAGAATCTCAAAGTAAATTAGGGTTCTATTAACCTTCTATCATAGAATTAATTGTAGAGAAGATGAGCCAGAACCCTGTGCTCTAAGACAAGCCTATTAATGAATTTGAGAAGATCTTAAAAAACGGCGTGAAGCGCCAATATGAAGAGATCACTTAAGAGGCAAGCTCGTGATAGATCAAAGAGCAGGGACAGAAAAAATCAGTATAATAAGAGAAGTAAGAAAGCTTAAGAGAAGGCAGAGTAGATTAAGGACTTAATCGAAAAATGAGTTTATACTTGTAAGGAAAAGTTGAAGAGACTATTCATTCAATGAAGCTTACAAGGAGCGTGAGGAATGGAAAGAAAGTATGGAAGCCTGGCTGAAGAGGGCTTCAAACTCAATGAGAAACTTCAAAAGCGATATAGATCATAGGAACCCCTAAAGAGAGGGGATTAATAAAAGATGACTTTAATTCTTAATTTCTAAATCAATTCACCATATTCTAACTCTTTCAATTAGTAGTGTTCAGATAATGGATGAGAATAGAGGATAATGGTAGTCACAGGCGGAGGTTTTACTCTTGTCCTTCAAGATTCTGAGAGCCGAAATCTTGCATTACTTTCTCCTTCATTTTACGTAAGTCAACCACTTCACTTTCCAAGTTATCATGCTCTTGCTTCAACCTCTTAGTTTCTTATAGAAAGAGCTATCGGTCAGATTTCAAGGCCATTTCGTAATCCTTCACTCTTCGATCTCATCTCTTATTCTTATTCTTTTAGATGAATTCTTCATGAGGTTCACAGCTTTGCCTCTTTCAGCTACAAAAACAATAATTTATGAGTAAACTTACTGCTGAAGTTGAGGCACCTTGACAATGCATCAACAAATTCAGTCTCATTTCAATGACTAGGTCTCTACTCTGCTCAAGCTTTTCTTTACGCTAAAGCATGGATCATTTTGGAGACACCGTCGGTGTCTAAGGTATAGAACAAGTCACAGATCAATTATCTGTCTAAATGTACCCAGTATCTCTCATCAGGGAGAAAGTTGAGTAGCCTGGGGAAGTCTCTCGCATAATCAAGGAAATCTTGGACTGGGAGTCCCTCGATGTGAGGCACTGCAGACGCTTTTACGTCTTCTCTTCTGATATACTACGATTTGGATTACTATATTAAAGAATGACTTACTTCTTTTTTAGCTCTGATGATGGACTTGAAGAAGTAAATATTGGTTGAGTCAGGCTTGGGTATGATGGTACGACAATCCTGGGTGAGAAAGTTGTAGAGCACTCTCTTGCTTTTGTATTTTGGGCGAGCTCTTATGCATTGATGCCAGTGAGTTAAGGCTGGTTCATATTAATCTAAGGGTGCCATCATCCGCTCTAATTAGCCAAATATTGGCTCATGAAGACAGAATTGTTGCTATAAAAAGATGGTGAATTTAACTATTGTGAAATCACTTCATCACAATCAGATTTCCGCTTACGGATTTCTTATCATATCCAGGCTTAATCATTATTGATGATGATGATGAATAACTTAAGGTAAGGTGAATATGAAAACTAGAAATAAAGATCTCTAGTATTAAATATATAATTATTATTATTGTTGTTATTGCTATTATTATTATTGAGCGTATATATATTAGTTAGTTTGAATTATTCCTTGTGATGATATATATTGCTTAAAATGCATGTCTTTTGCGTCTTTTGTCTCCGGTACTTCTTCA
The DNA here is from genome assembly GCA_000711775.1 of Oxytricha trifallax. Taxonomy (NCBI): domain Eukaryota; phylum Ciliophora; class Spirotrichea; order Sporadotrichida; family Oxytrichidae; genus Oxytricha; species Oxytricha trifallax. Next base: position 13,805 of record ARYC01007657.1, read on the forward strand.
GCTGGGGGAGCGACTTTGGCCTTTTGGACCTATGTGCCTCTCATAGGGTAATCCTGGGGGTCTTGTCCCTTGTCATCTCATCCCACGTCCTGACTTGCCTCTTCGGACCCCGACTCTGCCTCGGCGCGGCCTTTGTCAGGGGTATCCCTGGGGGGCATGTCCCTTGCCTGGACCGGTCAGCGTGCCAACCACCAAAGACTGATCTCTTTTTTATTCTTTCGCTTCTTTTTTTTAGAGATGTTTTTTTTGGATTTTAGTTTTCATCTCTAGTCTTATTGTCAATATTTTTAGAGATCAGATTGGCATCTTTAACAACAGCAATAACAATAATAATTATCGCTTAATCATTATTAATAAAATCGTAATTAATATAATGGAATCATATTCTAAAAAGAGACCGTCTAACTTTATTTAGTTTTTCAAGAAGCAGGAAGCGAATAAAATGTCAAGCAACTCAAGTAGTGAGTCGAGCTTTATTAGCCAGGAAGAAGATGATGAAAGCTCTGCGGATTATATAACAACCAATATGCTTTACCCAAAAAATTGACAGTGGCTGATGTGAAGATTGAGGCTGTAAGTAAATGAGAGATGAAAAACTTTTACTATGACATAGAGGATTTTTATATGATGTTAAATTCAATGGCTTTATTATTGATCCTAATTAGGCTTATCGAGAGAGTAGAATCGATGGATTTAAATAAACTGTGCTTAATGGGGATAATATAAAGGAACTTGGCAAGATTACTCTTAGGTTTACATGGAGTATGTTTAGTCGGAATTAGAGCCTTAAGGAATGCTTGAAAAAGTTAACAATAGTTATATGAAAGAATTGGAAAAGAAGGTGTTAGAGAACCATAAAATCAGGGAATCGCTCCCCGTCTTAAGCGAACAAACTTAGCCAATAGTGCCTCGGAGATAACTCAAGATAATGAAAAAGGAAATGGAATAATAACGGAAGGAGTTATAGCAGTCTCAGGAAGCCTTGAGACTCTGGAAATCTGAAAGATTAACTTGCCCTCAGATTATGAAAAGGCTTGGGATTTCATAAAACAAGCTAAGGAGGTATCTAAATCATCCCTTAAAGAAAGCTTCGTTCTGGAATTTAAAGTAAGTCAATCGAGGCAAATACAAGAAGCTGCACAGCCGAGCACGCACTCACATAGTTAAAATGCTTGCTTATGATAGAGTCCCAATATAAATATCAGACATTCAAAAAGGTTATTTATAAAAAGTCCAGCTTCACTGCAATAAGTAAATGATTCGAAGATACCTCAAAAATGAATTGATAATGACTTACAAATAAGTCAAGTAGATAACAAACCTCCATAATAACAACAGCAGCAAGCTCCAGCGATAATATGCTGCAATGTAATTCTTGCACTTTTTGATTGAGGGCAAGAGGATAATCAACATTGATGAATCAGTGTTGCATTAGGCGTAGGGGATGGACAGCTCCATATATTAAGTATTAAGTTACAAATTCTTAGAGGCTGAGTCAGATGAACTTGATCATTGGAGTATCAAGCACGGGAGAGCTGTTATAAACTGTGAACAGAGGTAGGACCAAGCAACGTTCCTTCATGTATTTCTTGTGCAAGTTGGTGCTCACATTGGATGATATTGACTAGTAGTGGAGATAGAATACTTTCATAACGATTGATAACCCTCCCTATCACAGATCCCATAATGTGATGGCATAGAACGGTCAGCTAAAGCTCCCACTCATGTTCCTTGGGCCTTACCATTACAGCTGGCTCCAGCAGAACTCATGTACTCCTGGATAAAGAACAGGGACCTGAATCCACTAAACACTAGAGCTCAATCAAAGTAAGTTACAAGCTATTCAAGATATTAGGTGATATTGGGCAGGTTTTATGAAAGAGATCGGCATGAACATAAGAAGAATAAATTAGAACCTAGTCAGAAGGTGCTATTATCACTTGCTCACCGCAGCTCTTGAATCAATTTCACTAACAGACTTGTGACTACTTGTTCATATGTTGTCTAAAATTTAAATTAAGACATCTGATAAAATTAAATAAAAAATTTTATTGAAAATATTTGAGGTTTAGTGGATAAATAATATTACTTTTGGATTCTCTTATAAAAATCTTAGAAAACGTTAATAACAATAAATATTTTGTTGAAATGAGTGCTAATTAAAATAAGATAGTTTAAATTTAAAAAGAAACTGTTTGTTTTTTATGGGAGCTTTGGAGTAAAAACATATAAATTTTAAATTGAGTCGTTTTTGAAAATTGTTTTAAATAATTAATTGTTTGATTTTGAATAAAATTAAATATAGTTTAATTGTTAAGTAAAATGTAATTAGAATTGTTTGTTTGCTTATTTTTATAATATAAATTGAATAATTTTAAAGACTGTGAAAGTAAATTTTATTATAAAATTAATACTTACTTGATAAAATTATTATAATTAAAAAGAATTATCAATTTCTTAGTTCTTCAGGCATTTCAATTGATTGGTCACCCACTGAAAACCTTTTGTCTCTTTAATTGCACTCCCTTGCAAAAATGTCTAAATATTAATGGTCAAGCACCATTTCTTCAACTAGTTAATAAAAACTTTCTTGCCACTAACATGACTTTCTTGATTTTTCAATAAGAATATTGCTATTGAAAATGCAAAACAGATCTTGATTTTAGAAACTTAAAAGGACCTCTTCTCCTAAATTTTGCCCAAAACTCAGCTACATGGCTCAAATAATATCCAATATTATTATAGAGTGTTTTATCATCATTTAATTTAATCCACACTAGTATGTCGCATTTTTCATATCCCTTGGAACCTATAATCTTTATAGCTTCTTCAATTTAACTATTAGTTACCCACAAAAAAACATAGCCCTCAGTTTAAAGTAATTCAAAAGGAATTGAATCAAAAATAAATTTATTGGTTTAAGTTTTGTAATTTAATTTGCAAGCTGTTTTCTTCAAGGCGGATCTATTAAAATTGTTAAAAATTTAATAGTCTTATTCATTATTTTTGCATCTTGATTTAAAGTAGCCCATAATTAAAAGTGTGAAATATTCCCTTGATATTATGCTTATTTATTATTGGATCTTCTGGTGCCCCAATCAAATTCCTAAACTATAAAATTTTAGCTTTTAAAGTTTTGATTGTATTGTTAAGGATTAATTTTTAAATTCATAGTTGAGTGTTTGATGGTTTATGAATCACAAATTAAAGTTCTTTTTACATTAAATTAATTTTATTATTAATTTATTATGTTGTTTATGTCTTCTTCTTTTGAAGCCTTTTAACAATTAAGCTTCAAAATTTCTTCCAACTATTTTGTAATTTACTACTTCAGGTCACCTATGAATTAATTTTAATCAAATAGTTAATTTTCCAATTCTTTGCATTTTATTTATAAATTTAGTATTCAGCCTAAATAAAACTTCTAAATTTAAATCATCTTATTTTTGACTTCTTCCAAAGTGGTACTATTATCCTCTTAATAATTATTCTTTTATTTATTATTTAATTTAGAAAGTGTTTATTTATTGTAAATTTGATTTCTATTTTATTTATATTAATTCTAGCAATTCTTGTCATCAGATAAACGGTCAGGGTCTTCAAATTTAATTTTGCTGTTAATTCTTATTTAATTAAACTGCTGTATGAATTAATTGTCATTAGAGTAAACCTTGTACCACTTTTTAAAAATTTACTGATAGTTTAGAAGCACATGCAAATAAAGTTAATTTATTCTCTATTCCAATTGAACAAATTAAACAATTTTGTTCAATATTTGTAAATTTCAAGCACTTTTCCGAATCTTTTGAATGGCAAGTAAACAATAGATCTATAGTTTCCAATATTTTAAAACATTATCTTGACCATTTGATCAAATTCAAGATTTCTAATCTCATCTAACTTTATAATCTTATCTTGTTGAACGCTCAATGATTGAAATGTTGATAACAAAAATTAAGGATCAATTGAATTGTCATCATATGCTTGGTTATTGCTGTTTAAAGATTAGTCACAAGATTACTTTTCCTAAGTTTAAATTTCAAAAGCTGAATCAAGGCACCCATTAAAGTCATGCAACACTTATTATTAGTCTTCTTATATATTTTTTGGAGTGAATTAGTTAAATTCCAAATCGCCAACAGTTCCCCTTTAAGTATTATAATTTTCTATTAAGTTATCACTGCAAGTTCCTCTCTTACTAGCAAATTAATTTAAATCCATTTATTTTATTAAATTACTTTGTAAATGAATAATTGAAACAAATATAAATTATAAAAATATATATTTTTACTATTACTACATTAATTGGAAACTTACATACATTTTACAAATATAAATCTAAATTATTAAGCTTCTATAAATTAACAACTTACAAATTAGTAATAATAAATTCATAATAATCTATAAAATAGATCAAATAATATTTTAGAATCAAACCATAATCATCGATAGACTATTATTCATTTATAAATATTTCATTTATATTGACACCTTGAATTGATAAAAGTGAATGTAAGTCTTAAAATAAATAATTGCTCAATAATTAAAAAGTTTCAAATTAAATGAAAAATTTATAATTAAAATTTATAATATACTTCATTGATAAATTAAGGTGTTTAGACTAACAGAGGGATTGACCAAGGGTACAGAATTGCAGGAATCAAATTCTCTCCACTTTGTGGATTGTTCGCCAGGGGGTAGGCTATGTGTATCAAAGGTTTATCTTAACATTTAATGTTAATTGTTCGCAATAATTTTGCGATTAACCTTATTACCCCCAGTCAGCTCAGCCTAACTATCATTTTTAGAGATTGGCAACATACTCACTAATCAACAAAGAAGTTAGTAAATAAATTAAATAAAGAAATATTAAATAAAATTAATACACATTATAATTCTTTAAAGCAAGTATTGATTGGGAAATTGTTTACTTTACAAAATTCAGTTAAAATTTACTCTAAAATAAATATAAATTAATTTTCTTTATTTATTAATGTATATAGAGAACTTTAAAAGAATGGATTTAAGAGTGCATAAAAAGATTATGTATCTTTTATTGTAGATCCTTTAATGCTAATTGCTTGAAGCAATTATTGTACAAAATGTAATATTTGTCAACTCTACCTGGGAGAATTTTGGAATAGATCTGCATGAATTTAAATTTAAATTGACCAAATAATAAATTCTCATATGAATTGTCAGAACATCAAATATAAAAATAAAATCAAGTATATTGTAAATATAAGGGCTTGTAAAAGCTAAGAGATTGAGTAAATTACGCATTAAATATTGTCAATAATTAAATTACTTGGTAAGTCCTTTATTGATTTTAATAGCTGAACTTAATTTCATTAATTTTTTTATTTAATTATTAATTATTTTTAAGAAATATCAATTTATTAAGATTAGTGAATCAATAAATAATCCCCAATAATTATAGACCTTTATAAATTGGGGTTTTGGGGTTTATATAGAATTTTACAGGAAAATAGTTTTATGTGTTAAATATGAAATTGTGGAGAAGGTCAACTTCTTCTAGAAGTTTAAGGCATCCCTAAAATTCTTATTAGATTTAACTAACATTTTTAAACGGAAGCAAACATTGTAATTGTCATCAGCTGGCTACTATTGCACGATCTATATTAAATAAGTTAATAAATCTTACCATTCCTCTTTGAAAAAGCCAAAATATTAACATTTAGCAGAAATTATAAGATACTCTTTGATGTCTGCGATCTGCATCCCCTTTTTGTCCATCTAAAATTTAATTAGGAAATCTTTAATTACAATAAGGAAAACTTTAAAGATTTCTGATCTAAGTGGAGATTCCTGAGTTGGGTGCTTCTAATTTATAGTGAAATTCATGAGTATAGTATGTTAACTCATACCGATCTCCATCCTCATTAATCTAATAAAAAATTTAAACTTTATGTTAAATAAAGTAGACATATAGTCAATAAACAATACTCTTGATTACAAGCTATAATATAAATCTATAAAATAAGAGAGATTTGATATAATTTATGCATCATTAATGAACTTAAAATATCAGGGTTTTAGCTCTATCTCTGACTTTATAAGTTTATTGATAATCTATTTGTCCCACAATTTGTTACCAAGGCCCCAAAATTCCGCAAAATATTACCCCTATAAATTGCATAAGTTCTCTTTTCTTTTAAGAGTAGACCAATCTTTAACTTACTTGCTAATAGCAGGACCATCTCATAATAATTATTTTTTTTCTGACAAGCCTAATATTGCGATAGGAGGATCTTATTGCCTGCTTCCACTACCCATCTCATGGAAGTGCAAAGAACGAAACTGGCCTCCATAAAAATCAAAATAGACAAATAGAAGAGTGTCTTTGCAATATTTGGCAATTGGGCAAGAATTATAAATGTAATCAGAAAGACACCTGCCAGCTCTAACCATATGCTAAACAGCATTATTTAAATCTAATAATTTTAACTTGAATTATTGATAAAACACTATCTTTAGGGAATTTCTACTTCTGCTTTGAACTACAGCTACACCAACTTCGTGGCATTTAGAAATTTTCTGATGTATTAAGTTGATGTTCCTTACTCAAAGGGTTTAAAGGTTTGTATTATTACTGTTAATGATGTTGAAGGAGGAGTTAGTAGTTGTTGTATTGGACGTATTGATACTGGTTATTGTTTTTAGTCATAGAGTATGAGTTCAAAAGCTGATGTCTAAAAGTGGAAAAATTCCATGTAACATTTGCCATATTTGAATAATAATAATAATTCGGTTTAAATTAATATTAAAATCTAATATTGTAATAATTAAAGTTAACTGATTAATTAAATAGAATATCTTAAATTAGAGAATGACAAAATACATGATATTAAAAAATATCAATGAAATTTTAAGATTTTTCAGTAAATTTCAATTTACATATTTTTTATGTATTTTATTAATAAGGTAAAAATATCGTTTTATAAGTAAATTATGAAATTAAAAATCTGATCAAAGTAATTTATAATAATAAAGATCTGTATTTTGTATAAGTAGTATTATGATTTAGTCAAAATAGTATAAAAATCTTCAATAAAGAAATCCTTAAATACAAAGAAATATATAATATACTAACTTTAAACGTTTTTAACATTTTATGTTAGAAATATTTGTAATTTTTGAAAGAATTTTATTTTATTATGAATTTATGAATTTATACATATTTATTTTTGCAACTTAAGCCAATTAAATATATTAGAATTATTAATATATATCTTTAAGTACATTAATTAATTATATGAAACTGAAATGAAGTTTACTTTTGATTAAAATTAAGTTTAATTTATTCCTATTTACTAACATGAGTAATTTTAAATTAAATTTCAATAATAAGTATTATATCTTAAAAAATAAACAATTTTAATGTATAATTCAAACTATTTGCTTAAAATATAAAACTATGAATAAATCTCATTTAATTTTGATAAAAAAGTAATTACATTTTAAATAAAAAATAAAAATAAAAATTTTAAGATTTAAATATATATATTTTAATTATATAAAAAATGGGCTCAAGTAGTTAAAATAAAATATTTATCACTTGAGCCCATATTTAATATAATAATATAAAAATAAAATGAATTTCTAATAAATAATTATAACTATGTTTGGAGAATGATTTATTTATAATTTCTATGTATTTTAAGAATATAAATATTTCCGATTTTTATCTTATTTTGACTGATTAATTAGTTTGATCAGATTATTAATTTACCAATTGCCTTACAAAACGATATTTTTACCTTATTAATTTATAATTATAATCACAATAATAAAAAAAAACAATTCTTACAACTAATGATAATCAACAGTCAATATAGACTTATTAAATGACTGTAAATAAACTGTCTGGTTTTAATTTAGACTCCTCAAATTGATTTTGACATTGAGAAAGTATATTTAAAAAAATCTCCCTTAAAAACAATGCTAATTCTTTGTTTAGCATTGCTTGATAATTTTATATCTTGATTGATATATTTTAACTTAAATCTCTTGAAAGTAAATGTTAATAATTTGGGGTAAAATGAATTATTGTAAATAAATGCATCCAAACAAAGCTTAAAATAAAAATTATAGATGTACATATTTAAATTAATTTATACTAATTAAGAACTCCAATCAGAGTTATCTTTAAATTGAGTAAAACTAAATATATAGAAATTCTGTTGATATAAGATAAAATAATTGCATCAAGGATTTACCTATTGAAATCTTGTCAAAGCAAGAGAATAATCCAGATTTATAATAATTTTACTAATTATAAATATGTAACAAGCAAACAAATCTACTTAATATATTCTTAATTATCTTTATATCTCTTGATTTTATTAATATTATCATAATTATTTATTTTTAAAAAAACTGTTGTAATCGTAGATATAAATTTCATAAAAATTAGATATTCATATTTTTAATAATGAAATTATATACTCAAACTATAATTTCATGCAGATCCTTAATCATTTTTATTATTAGAAAAAACACTAGTATTGAGAAAATGATAAATATTATTCGAATATTTTGAATAAATTATAAATTACTTGAATATTTAAATACCATTAAAAAAATTAAAATTAAATTACAATAATGCTTCTTTTCGATTAATGCTTTCACTATAAAAGATTGATAAAAGATGAAAACAAGTAATTGATAGAATTTAGAAATTTTTCTATATAATATTGCTAAATTATTCTTAAATTTATTCTTCTAGAAACTATTATTACTTAATTGGGAAGTTGATTGGGCATACAAGTGTTTAATATATTAGGGATGTAGTCTTAACATTGATCTATACGAGTAAGGTATGATTTATTGGAGTAAAAAAGAGAGTTATATTGTTAATTCTTTTTCACTCGTTTAATCATTTGATTTTTAGAGTGCTTGTTGTTTTTCCTTTAATAATAGATGCTATGTGGGTTGTTACGCATTCTTATGTGTGTTATATTATGTAGGTTCTGTCAGTGTGGCATTAAGCGTGAATGGGAAATGAAGTCTGTACATGTATTACTCAATGCACTCTCCCAGCTCTCATCATCTCTGCATCCCTTATTGTATAGGTTGGAACATCATGTTAAGGTTGCCATCGAGAGCTTCTTGAGGAATCATAGCTGAGAGAAGTTTCAAGTCTTGTCTTATAGCAGCATGTCTTGAAATTATATTTTTATATTACAAGCATTTTAGAATTGCAAACAAAGAAAGGCTGTATTAGTGAAGCTAGGATCTTCCATTTTCAACACTTGATTCTACAAAAAAGATGAAAGGAAGGAATTTCTGACCAAGATTAGCGTCCCAGGAGCAAAGTCATGGGAGCAAAATGATTTCGAGGACCATTCTATGCCATTTACCTCGAGGACTTGATCAAAATTTTCTGATCTCAAACTGCGTTGTCTGCTTGTCCACCCCAGCGTTTGACGCATTGAGACACGAGGATACTGCTATTTTCTCTAGATGCTAGGACGCTTTCCTCTTAATAACAGGGCAGTTGTCTATGCGGATTCTAATCTTTATTAAAGGAATTAATCATATAGTCTTTAATACTTACCTGTAAAGCATACAAAGGATCACTTATTCAGTTACCAGCTTACTCGAAGAAATGCTTATAATTTAACAGGCTGTGCTAAGTGAGTCGACTCCATTTACCCATCATTTAGAGTCAAATGCTTGTATCTATCTTGTGATCATCAATAACAGTTTGGGGTCTTGATTGATGGCTATTAAATAAAGCCGCCACCTCGTACTTGGACGAGTCTCCTCTTCCTGATATTCTCATCGGTAGTCAAACAGTTATCTCCATCGTTTCTTCATTGCCCATATCTTTCTGGTATACGCCTTTATTAGGAAAATCAAATTTGTGGAAGTAGATTCGAAGATCTACTGTTTAGTCAATCATCTCGCTGTTCTGGGTTATTACATTTGGTAAAATTTTTTAATATCCGTCGAATTATTATAAATAATACTGTAAATTACTTTGATTATTTATAATATTTAAACTAATTATAAATCATTCTTCTTCTTTTTGTTGTTGTTGTAAGGTAATCGTAATCGAGAAATATTGACGAACTTTTCTCAATTGCCTTACATTATTTTTTATATTTAAATTAATTATATAAGTATTTCAAATTAATCATTAAAAACTTTTTAATAATTACTTTATTTTAAATATTTAGTTTAAAATAAGTGAATAAATGTAAGTTAATTTTAAAGAAAAAATCTTGATGCAGCTTAAATAATTAAAGTTATATCCATAAATTATATTTATATTTAATGAGAATGTTTTTAAATATAAAGCTTATTTTAAATAATATTGATAGCTTTGTTGTTAAGTGTTTAGTATTATATAAATGTTAGACCCTTTTCGTTAAATCAATATTAGTTTATTCACATTATAAAATTTATTCATGATTGATGTATTTTTTCTTTATAGTTATCAAACTATTGCAATTGAATTTATTGAATTAATAATCTTCATAATATAAATCAAAGGTAAACAATAATAATGTATATATATTATAATTTTAAATTTATTATTCAATGATAAACTAAAAACACTCTTTGATTAAATCATAAAAGTGTGAATTAATTATTTTGATTGTATTTAATATTGATACCACTTATTTTTTTGAAAATCCTAACCAATTGTCACTATAGATAGTTTTAGTCAAGTCTTATTTAGTCATTATTTCATGTTTAATTTTAATTGAGCATATCATTTAAAGATACTGCTGTGCTTTAATTGAGTTGCGAATTTACAAAGATTTAATACTATAATAAATTCATAGATTTTCACGCATGCAAGAATATAACTTATCTTTGGAAATTAGAATTCTATACCTTTTAAACATTCGTAGTCTTTTTTTTGTTAACCTAATCCGAAAACCTTCCTGCGACCATATATTTATACACACTACAAAATGTAATAATCATATTTATAAACTATGAGATACGAGTCATTCAAAACCCCAAAACCCCTTAATGAGGTTTATAAGTGCTTTGATTTGTAGGGAATTTGTTAGGGGTTGGGGTTATTAATTAATGCGAGACAAAAATTAAAAGCTTTTGGGGTCTATTTATGATGAAGAGTATATAGATTTAGTGTTTAAACTGCGTTATGGATGCAATATGTAAACTGAATAACTCAAACCAGTACTGAACTATAAGTCTATTGCACTGCTCTTAAAGCGTAGTCCATCAACTGTTCGCTCTCACTGCTTGAAAGCTGTATAATTAAAGCAATAATAGCTGAATTCTTAGCCTAAGAGGAAGTCAAAGTTTCTATAGAAGCATATTATCTCATTAATGAAAAACTTTGAAGCATTGGGCTCACTTCTCTCTCGACTAACGAGCTATTATGTTTCACCACCAGTTCCCTGAGTTGAAGATCTCTGCAAAAACTGTTGCAAACATTTATAAACGAAACGGTATCTCTTACAAAGGTGTAAATCGTATCAAAAGAGTAATAGATTTCACTCTGCCATTTTACAAAAACAACTAAAATTATATTTATAATTAAATGCAGAGAGCCTAATAGAATAATATTAAGTTTATTCATGCTAAGAAGCTGTGTTTACATTAAACACTTTCATCTAGAAGTCTTGGTAAAGAGGCATAGCAACATAGAAGTATATGACTAGAAAGTCAAAGTATAAACAATGGCAATTCTTGGAGGAATTAGCGAGGATGCTGGTTTAGAAACTTATGTTTTTCATCCTCGCTCTATTAAGACAGAGCAGTGTATAAAGTTCTTAGAACAGCTGAGGGAGAAGTACCCTGAATAAGAGATTATACTGTTTGTTGATTATCTCTCTGTTCATAAGACTAAAGAAACAAGGAAGAGTTATGAACAACTTAGAATAACGCCAGTGTTCAACGTACCTTACAGTCCACAGTTTAATGTAATTGAGTTCTATTGGGGTATATTAAAAGGCCATTACAAGAAACTGCTGCTCTACCACTTGATGCATGACCTACCTATCGATACAGTAGACTTTATTAAAAGCTCAGCGAAGAGAGTAGATAATTTGTTGGCTTAAAAGTGTGCTAAAGAAGGGAGAGTGAATATATATAAATAAGATTTAGAGATAAGTTAATGAATATATAAGTCACATTCAAAATTCTTTAGAGGGAGCTGGCTTCTCTTTCTTTTCTTCTATTCTTGCTTCCCTCCTCCTAAGTTTCTTCTCTTGCTGCCAGCTCCAGCATCTATGTTCATTTACTCTGGAGGCTATATATTTGAATAGAGTCTCTTGCTAACTTCATACTTTGTCTGTGACATTCGCTCTCTGTGAAGCTTGCTCTATTCCTTCATCAAGAAGATGCCAGTTCCAGATTTTTCTAAAGAGTTAAGCTACAAATCTTACTAGAAATATAAGGGTGCTTCTGCAGCTCTGATAGCCAGCTC
>ARYC01007658.1:0-24636 GCA_000711775.1 Oxytricha trifallax
CCTGCGATGAAACATCACAGCTCGCTAGTCTAATGGAAAGTGTGCCCAATACTTCAAAGTCTTAAAGTCGCAGAGGAAGTCAATATGAGCCTGAGAGAACTTTTATTTTCTTGCAGGATGCGTTCAACAACCATAATTAAAATCCTAAACAGCTAGCAAGCAGTGATACCTAACAGTTGGGGCACTCTTGCGTAATAACTTTGCTATAGCTGCATAATTTAGTACAGGTTTGGCTTAGTCTATATTAATAAACGTACCATACCTAAGCTTAAGCAGTAAATCTAAATATTACTCATCATAAATCGACCCTAAATTTCGCTAATTCTATTTCTCATTTTGTAAATTGGCCTAATTTCTCTACTAACCCCAATAAGACCCCAACTATACCCTACAAATCAAAGCACTTATAAACCTCACTAAGGGGTTTTGGGGTTTTGAATACTAAGAGTTCTATCTTTATTAGTATTCATCGTTCATCTTAAACAAAATTTTATATTTATTAATTTAGATAATAATATGTTTAATAGTAATTAAATCAATCAGTTGTAAGACAATATAATATTAATAGTTTATTACTTATCTTTCGTAGTTTTATATTTTTTATTGATATATCTTCAAATTAAAATGATATAAAAAGCATAAATTATAAATAGTTTAGGAATTTTAAATTAATGTCAAAATTATAACTATTAGTACTTACAATTAAAAATGGAATAATGCTCTAATTGTAATTTTAAAGAGTATGTTGAAAATTTAGATAAAATGAAGTTGAAAATAACCAAATATAATCTAATGATTTTAATTCACTCTGTCTCCTCGCATTTGAAGTCTTCCTCTTAGATTGTGTCATTATTGGCTTCCTCCTGGATTTATTTAGCGACGAGATGACTGGCAAAAGATTATAACTCTTCTACAAAACTCTTGCCATTTATTTAAAAAAATGAATTCGTGTTTTATAAGAAAATTGGTAGAAATATATACATATATTAAACTCTTGCTTCCACTTCCCTATTTGAAACCTGCTCTCTTCTAAGAAGCCAGAGAAGCTGCGGTACCTTTACTCATCGAAGCTCCAAAATCAATAGGGGCCACCACTGCTCCATTGTTCAATCTGTCTTAAATAAGTAGCTGAGTTTTAGATTGTTCAGCCAGAATATTTAGGATTTTATCCATTTTCTGATCAAGGTGAGCTTACTATTATAATAGTTCACAAACTGCTAATAAAAGAAAAACAACTAAGTTTTATAATAAATTAAAATATAATTGCAATAATCACTCACGCCTTTCACAGTTTCAAAAAGATGGAATCTCAAATTGGGGTTGGTTAAATAAACCTATCAAATAATAAAAGTAATCGTATTTGTTTTTTAATCAGCATACATTGATCTTATAATTAATGATATATTTCGAAAGTTATTGAAATAAGTATATCTTATGATTAAATTTGCTTTTTAAATTCTCAATTATATATATATTAAAATGAAAATATTTAAGTTCTTATCCTAAATTTAACACATAAATAATATAAAGAGCATTTTTCTGACTCTTAAATTTTACTCTAGTATTTCTTGCTTTACATTTTAATCCTTTTAAATTAACTCCATTTTTTCATAAATATCTGACTTTATATGGTCAACTTGGTTCTTCATTTGATTTATTTAGTTCATGTTTGACTTGTTAATAAATAAGCAATTCACAAACATTAAAAACAATTCATGACTTGTTAATAGTATTCTTAAGGTCCTTAACAAAACCTTGCCAGTCTATCTCTTCACTATTATAACCCAAAGCAGGTCTCCTCAGGAGCATATATTTTGGGAAGAATTTCTTATTGTTAAAATGCTTCTCTTTGAAGTATGATTCCCTCTCTTTGATGAGTAAGCACTTGATTCTATAAGATTCTGCGTTCATTCTCTGCATAACTTTATCGTATGATTCTGAGATGACAGCGATGATAAAGTTCAGCAGAATAATATTCATGAATAAAATTGCTGATACCCAGACTAGCCAGGCAAAAACTATGTGCATTTCATCTAGTTCAAAGAAATTATCTACCTAACTGTCTCCTGTTGAAGCTCTGAAAGCCATGATAAAGTAGCCGAAATAACTAACTCCATCATAGAAATTATTATCATCATTTGGTTTAATCTAAAGCAAACTGAAAATTATTCCATACATTCCTATAACGAAGGAATAGAGCAAAATGAAGTATCTGATATCGTAAAACACGGCTTTAAGCATACTCATTTAGAAACTAAATCCCTTGAACACTCTCAAATTTGAACATAGCTTGATAAACACAAAGAAACACAAAATACTGTGCATAATTACAAGCCCCTTTTCTGATGCATCTGTCAAATCTACAACCGCACATGCTACATAGAGAATTGCAAAAATTTGATCACCATAATTCCAAGTGTCCTCGATATAGCTCTTGAATCCAACTTTCCTTAATAAATTGAACTCATATCTCTCCATTATAATTATGTAAATAAGGCATATAATCTTAGTGACGATTCTCTTAGGAATGTTTCTATTTTATCCATCTACAATTAAGTAATAGATGTCTACTAAGTAGGATACCAAGAATACCATAAAATAACAAAATTGTTTGAAAGTTGCTTAGTAAGCATAGGTGTTCCATTTATAGTCTATTATAGTTTAGATAGTTGCTCTTGGATTAAGGTTGAGTTGGATGCCCAAAAATCAAAGCATGAAACTATTTGATTTTTTAATCTGGCTGGACAAAGCCACAGTATTAATTTCCCTACAGCATTCAATAATAATAATAGTTTAGATAGGCAATGTTTCGTAGATTTCTAAGTCTTGAATTGATGATAAGTTCTTCATGAATAATTAATTCTAGATTGTTTTAGGGATATTTAAGAAGAAATATTCCACCTGAACTTAACCCAGATTTTCATGCTCTTTAACCTTGGTTCCAACTAAGTTTTTGTAATTATTCCAAATGTAGTTAAGAGTGTGGTAGTCTTTAAAGTTCCCATAAATAATAGTCGAGTTATTCTTTGAGTAGTTTGGATAGTTAACATTTTGAATTTGCTGCATTGGTAAATCACTTTCAAAATACTCCTTCAAATTAAATTTATACTTTAACATGTGATTGACATGCTCATCGACTATTTCATTAAGGTAGGTATTGTTTTAGAACTTTATTATCATTTCCATTATGATATTAATCTTAAAATAGTCTTAAAAGTTTACAGCCATATCCAGAATGCTTAAATTTTAAGAATTTCTAAGGAAAATAAACGGATATTCTTTAATGTTTGTCGATCCAAGTTTCTTGGAAACAGAGTCCAGAACTTTTTAATTTCTTGACAGAATTTAGTGCAAGAATGAATAATCGTAGATATCAAAATGAGATAGAATTTGTTCCACGCTAAGCTCATTAATGTATCTCACCATGTCATGATCGTTAATTTGTAAGCAATTTTGAGCATGTAAGAACGCAGTTTAATGTTGATTTTTAAATTAGATCTTAACATGACTAATCTCTTGGTATTCACTATCTTAGATTATGAATTTCTAAGCTTTTAAGTCCACGATGATATGTAATTTTTGAATACTCAATCGTAAAATTGTCTCTATAAAACCTTCATGGAATTGGTAGTACTTCATTGTTTTTTATCTTTAATCGTCTGGTGGCTGATTTATGAAATAAAGTTCATCATTATCATACACTAAGAATAAGTTCTTATAATTTAATTATAAGAAAAAGACTTTTAAATTTTTATTTACATTTGAATATTAAACAAAAGGGGTTTTATGCATTTAAATTCTACTTTTTTTTCTTTAATCAAAAACACAAACTAAATGAGTGTCAAAAAATTATTGTTTGTATAATTACTTAAATATTAGTTATGTTAATTTTTATGATATAAATATAGTATAAATTTAATACTTATTCTTATCTGTGATTTCAAACGTAGCAAAATACTCAAGATTATCTCTCTTAATAATCATATAGTATGAATAGTCCATTTGCAATATAAAGTATTCTTTGTATGTAAAATGAAAGAACGATTGTGGTTTGTAGTGATTGTAAGCGTAGCTCTACTGGTACTTGTCTTGTCTCAATAAATCAGAGAAATCTATTTTTTTAGTTTTGTTTTTAGAGATATTATACTTCACTAAATGAGTCTTTTCTTCTTCGTATCTTTGCAAAAGGTACAGATTTGTGTCATCAAATTTGTATAATAAATAAAATATAACAATTCGATTGAGACTGTTTGAAATTCTCTGAATATGTTAATACCAAAATCATTTTAAAGTCATCAAAATGAATAACTGAACGGATATTTTCAATTTTAGTATTTGAGAGTGTCTAATTAACATTTTTCAAACTTACAATTATGGAATTTCTAATCCACTAGCTACCTTCTTTAAATTGGTAAATAATCAACATATTTTTATTATCTTCTGACATCACTGCTTCTCTTATTAAATAGCCTTTCTACAGTCTTATTGTGAAATGCTCGAAATCTCCTGGATGAATCTATAAATTTAAGCATAATATTCTTATTTCATTAGTAAAATATTAGGAAAATCTAATATACAAATATTAATCACGCTTTTCCCATAATCTTAAGCCCTCATCTTTGAAAATATCAATTATAATGTTAATATTGCTAAAATAGATAAAAATAGGAAATTAGAGAAATAAAGATAGTTAATAAAAATGTAATTAATCTTAACTGCCATTAAATACGAGAGGCATTAATCTTATTTTGATTTAAATTTAAAATTTAATTAATTAATAAAATCAATATATTATATATATTAGTGGTATAGTGGTCCGTTGGTCCAGTGGTCAGGCAGGGTCTTTAGGAGACCACTCATAAGTTATTATATATAAATATATTAAAATTTAATACGAATGTGTAGACTGCTAATGGAGTCAACGTGCATGAGACCTTTCTCCGGCGCTGTCTCATATCATCGAATGATGCTGTCAGTTAGTCTCTTTCTTCTCCTTCTCACCGGCGAGAAATCTTGCATTGAGGAAGCGTGCTACCATCGGAGCAGTCAAGGGGAATGCCTCCTCCCCACTCTATGTCGGAATTTCAGATTAGCAGAGTAGACACCTAGCTTTAAAGGCATTGGCATCTTCGATGTTCATACTATTGAATGGCAGTGTGTTTGAGGTGATCACTGTGAAGCAGCCAATATACTTGTATTCCACGCCGCCGTACTTCTGCTCAATAGCCATCCCTTCACCCTCCATCAACCGTTTCATGCCTGCTATCCCAGATGATCCAAATGCCTTGGTTAGATTAATCTCATTTGCGATAAGAATCTGTGGCTCACCCGCCTTGACTTGCTTCATGGGTGACGTGAAAATGAGAGTTGGACTGCACATACTATTCACACACGAATATCTCCTCCAAAATGTGAGTGATTTTTGTCTTCCCGGTATTGGTGGGCCCGTATATCCACAAGCTGTGAATCTTACTATTCTTGCGCTTGATTAGGAGCTCGTAAAGGGCATCAAGAATGTGGAGATAACCCATTGCTTTAAGATCGGCATCTTTTGGGGTACTAGAATCATCGCCATTCTTTCTTAGATCTTAGATAAATTTCTGGAGTGATGTTATTATTGGAACTTTCTCCTTAACGGCGACTCCTGATTTCTGTATTACTTGATCGGCGTAGTTGATTTGACTGTATTACTTTGCAATGGCCACAAGCTGAGAAATATCATGAGACTTCAACTTAATGTAGTCCTCTTTTGACTCTGCTGACCCTGAAAGTCTCTCAATCATATAGTCTTTTGTCACATCCAAAACACCTCTGGCCTCGCACTCCTGTTTCTACAAATCTTTTTGCTTATTAGCATCCTGTTTGGTAATAAACTGATCGTAATGCAGAGAGGGTCCGTATATCAACTTTACTCCATCCACTGCCTGTGCGAATTGATCAAATGTCTGATGTGCAAGAAGCTTGACGGTTAGTTCCAGCTCTGCAATAATACCCGCACCCTTGCGCCTCTTTTCAGTGAAATATGACTTGTGTGCCCCGGTTGAATCTGTCTTGAAGCGAATGCAGAGGTAGTACATCTAATTAGAGCGATCACTGTATACTTCGATATGACTGAACCCCGCAATTCTACTTTTCATTTCGCGCTGGCACTGTTTCCATAGGTCGGAGCTGCCCTCATTCTACACCTGTAAGATGAATTAGTGGCGATTGTGTGACATAATACCTACTATTACTTTCAGATTCCTCCGCGTTGTTATTAGTCTACAGTGGCATCTCATTGATTTAAACATCCGGCTTGGTGGTCTCATGCACGTTGACTCCATTAGCAGTCTACACATTCGTATTAAATTTTAATATATTTATATATAATAACTTATGAGTGGTCTCCTAAAGACCCTGCCTGACCACTGGACCAACGGACCACTATACCACTAATATATATAATATATTGATTTTATTAATTAATTAAATTTTAAATTTAAATCAAAATAAGATTAATGCCTCTCGTATTTAATGGCAGTTAAGATTAATTACATTTTTATTAACTATCTTTATTTCTCTAATTTCCTATTTTTATCTATTTTAGCAATAAAATGCAAACACTTAAATATTGATTAACTTATAATTCTTCTTAACATAAGCTTGCCAAATGAATTTAGAGTTGCATTTTAAGACTTTATGATAAGCCAGTTCAAATTTACTTTTAAAAAAAGGAAATTATAATATAAATGTAAAAAATAAATAATTTATATAGTTCATGTGCTGATTCTTGTTTGTCAAAATGATAGCTGAAGATAACTTTTTGCTGGAAAAGTCCTTACACAAGCCCCATTAGACATTAATAAGAATTTAGTTATTAATATTATTGATAAAGTAACCAAATTTAAATAATCAAATTGGTATCGGAAATGGTTGATTTAATCAGCGGAACAATCAAAGACATAGGTAGTCGGTGTAATTAACAATTTGCTTAGATGCTTATTTTTTTCGTCCGACACATATTATTCTTGATAAAGCTAAATTACAATAATTATATAATTCTCCACAGAATTAGTGTTTTTAAATATTAAAAAAACTAATTATTGATTAATAAAGTAAGCTAAGTAGTTTTTGATAAAGAATGTTGCAATCCTATCTTATTAATGTCAGGAATTTCTTCAGCAAGCCCCAAAAGCATGGATTAATTTTTATTGAACCTAAACGTTGTAGATTTGAAAAATGAAGTCGACTTAGTCAAGCCAAGTTGTTCTTTTGTCTGTTAAAGTTTAGGGTTCTAAGAGATCATATTCTAAAAGTTTTCAATTTGCTTTGAGCCATAGAGTGATCTCTGGGCTATGTAGTAATGAAACATATTAAAATCAAATATAATTTAACTATAAATTACTTACTACTATTCGAAATTCATAATTTATCAATAAAATTACTAAATAACGTAGTTAATAAAGGCATTACTGACATTTTAGTCCTTTATTTTACCAACTGTAAGAGTTTTTAATAACTATAAGACTTAAACATCTTCTCTTTACATAGCAAAAGCGTTCAGAACATATCCCTAAGTATTTGTCTTTTTCAGTTAAAGTAAATATTTAAGGGGGAGTAAATAATTATATTTCCAAAACATTAAAATCAACAAGAGGGCTTTTAATAAGTTTGGTAGGTGTAATTTGGTAAAATTCTTTTTATTTAATACCATCACTAAAAATATTTATCATACTTTGAATGGTAACCACAGCCTGACCCTGGACCCGTATTTAAAACTAGGGTGACAAACTTAAAAGTACCATAAAAAATATAAATTCATAAATAATAACTGCAATTTATTTCAATATACTAAGATATAAAAAACTTTGCTTTTAAAATTTTTATTTTTATTTTTATGATTTATAGTTGAGGAATTAGTAAATTTAATTTCTAAATATCTAAATAATAAAATTTATGATAAAAAAATAACTATTTGGTTTTTCTGTTTTATAAGTTGCAAGATAAAATTTTTATATCTTTATTCTTGAATTTTTTAATCCCCATATTTGAGTTTTAATCAAGCAATGACTATAAATTAAATTTTCATATGGAAAAAATTAATAGTGTTAAAATGGAACCCCAAGACTAGAGTATATTTTGGTTTTCCAGCTTCTGCCGTGAAGTACAAATAGGTATGGAATTTCATATTAACGAGATCGAATGAATATTTATTAAATTTTAATATAATAAGCTAATTAGAATATAAAGTTTAGTTAAATTATTTGAATATATCTGCTGCTAGGCTCTAAAAATAAATAAAATATTCTGGTTTTATAAATCTAATACATTAATTTAATAAATAATTGGAGAGGAAATTTATTATTTACTATTAAAATTTTAGTTTATTTTTTTTTAAATTAATAATTTTGCTAAAATATATTAAAATAGAATAAAGACTCTAAAAATATTAATTATCTAGAACGAAGAAAACAAAAAGTTTATTTATAAAAGCAAAGCAAATGCTAATATACATAAATATTAGATGTTACTAAAAGCATAAATTTATTATATAAATTCGAAACTCTACAATGATATGTCATGTTGAAAATTCCATCGTTTTAAATTTAAGGTTTGCTGAATTTCTTATTTTTTTCAAAGTTATCAATCATACGTAAAAAGTGAACGTCTTTTATTCTGCCGAAGTCTATTCTTTAATTCGATCCATCTTTCAGCATATGAATTTTTATAATCATTGAGTCTAATTATAATATGGAATGTATATAAATTTGCAATTGATTGCTTTTAAACATAGTATCAAATTATTCTGAATTGCGCCTAATATTTAGTAAAAAATAACTCTATAAAAAATTTGATATTATGAAGGGCTTTATAATGACTATTCTACGTTGTTCCAACATCATTATGTTTAATAATAAAGTAATCGCAATGCATGCGCTCTGAAATATCAAGCATTTCGTTTTCAGTGACTTTCTTTGCTTACTATTACTAGCCTGATTCTTTCTAATTTTTCTTAACGTTTTAAGGATTTGTCACTTCCCCTAAGTTAGTCTAAAGCAAATTGACTTTTTTTTGGTCTTTAGAAAGAATGTACAAAACAAATTTAAATATAATTTCAAAGATTCAAAAATATTTAAAATTCAGTATTATAGTACTCTTTATCCTAACAGTAGAGTAAAACTGATCTGTTGTTAGCGATGTAACAATATTACATGAAAAGGTTGTGATTTTCGTCGTAGTCACTTATGTATTCATTTAATACCACAAAAAATTGAAAAGATTGAAATATTAAATATAAACTAATTTGCTTTTAAGTAATACTGTTCTAATCGAAATATTCTTGTATTTAATAATGGATAATTCAATTAATCAAACAATAGTTTTATTTTATTGTTACTTAATTTAAA
This sequence comes from Oxytricha trifallax, assembly GCA_000711775.1. Lineage (NCBI taxonomy): Eukaryota > Ciliophora > Spirotrichea > Sporadotrichida > Oxytrichidae > Oxytricha > Oxytricha trifallax. The sequence continues at coordinate 9,387 of ARYC01007658.1, forward strand.
GTATTAATTGCAAACTGGCAAATGATAGGTGTCAATCCAATAGTTTTTAGTCAAAATAAGTCTCTGCAAATCTTTGCCCTTGGTCCCTAGCTAAGCAGCATTAACAAAAATTTTGAATACTTTATTCTTATTATCTTTAAAATCTAGATCAAATTAATCTGATTTTAAACTATTACAGATTAATGATGCTGTCACCAAGAGATTTATAAATGACAATATTGAAGCTGACTTGCTCAACGAATCTCTTAAATTTAAATTATGCATTATCCGGTTCTTCTTCATAGTTCAGCTGACTCACTGCGTTTTAATTGAGAGAGGGGATTTACACTTTTGAGGTTAATTTTACGTTTTTAAGGTTGTTTAGGTTCTCTAGTAAAGATTCAGGTAAAATTTATTTTACTCAAATAAAAAAATAACAATTTTTTATTACTATATGATCACTTAATCGTGAATTCGTTATACTGGGATTTTGACCCCTATAAACTCACGAAAAAAATTAAAATAACTTTTCAGGGCTTGTTTAATCTTCAAATTTTCCTTCTATATAGACAAAGTAAACGCAACTTGGTTGGTAAATTTAAATATTTGACTAGGATGAGACACTAATTTTGCTCAGTCTATGAAGATATTTTATTGGCAAATCAATTATAATTTAATTTACAATGTAATTTTATACTATTTTTAAGAAATAGTTTTATGAATTAAAAATCGATGGACTTGATTTTAATGAGCTATGGGAGATGGTACAAAACCAGTTAGATATTACTCTCAATTTTTATGCTAGAATAGTCAAAATTTAATTCTTTTCCCAAAATGTTAAACTCCTGGAAAGGGCCAAGCCCATTATAGTTATTTTTGAAATTTTTGAATACTTTCTCATTTAAAGCAATTAAAATTAAAAAAGAAATTCTGTTCATAAAAGAATTCATTTTCGGGATCACCAATGTAGGCTTCAAAAAAATCATCAAATCCATAGAATTAGTCTTCGCTCAGTCCCTCCTTCACTTCAAGGTTATAGAGAATACTATCATGAACGTACCAAGATATGTTTGAAAAGACTCTCAAATTTCTAGAATTATATTTCAATAGTTGTTTCTATTACTCTTTAGTCAATTGACTTTTATCATTGATGTTCTCAATTTCACAGTCATTAATATTTTATAAAGAATTAAACAAATTAAACAGTAAAATAAGTAAAAAAAATTGCAAGTCCTCTTAATCTTCTTCTTAGATTTCATTTCTTTTAAATACTTTTTCCAATAGCTCATCACTTGGTTTTTATCCTTATGGTACTACAAAATTCTCAGCTTCTAAAAACTCATTGAAGAAGTTCTATCTTTTATTCAGGTACTCTTTTGAAAGCTATAAGAAATAATAATTTCGAATCAATGTCTAGAATTTATAGACTAAATGTGATAATTAAATTAAATTATAATATATTTTAATTTTAAATAAAGCTCATTGTTATCTAATATGTCACCAATTTCGTACTCAACTTAATCTTGCTAACAGACCTTCTAAATGTCATCTTTATCAATATAATTTTTTAATTTATTAAGAAACAAATGATAATCTAGTATTTCAATCGATATAACAAAATTTTCTGTGAATTTTAATCTTGAAAAATTTTATAATATATCAATCAGATGGTCTATTGCAGAATTAGAATTTGAGATATCTGAGGGTTAATGGCCGTAGGGGTGTACCTAGGCGTCAGCTTGATTTTTAAGCACTGATTTAGTGACTGGATTATTTTTCAAGTTTGAAGTTAGAGGTGGTTCTCGAAACTGCTGGACAGGACCATTCTAATAGAGAGCTGTTTTAATTGGGATCTTAATATCATTAGAGATCTTTATATTCTGATTGTTTGAAGGTGAAGCTTTGGACTAAGAGCTGCTCTATTTGATAAAAGATTTTAAGCAAATATTAAATTATTAAACTTGTATAAGGCTAAATTCACTGGCTTAATTTTCTAAATATATGTAAAATAATAAAGATGATTATAAAATTATTTGATGTTTGAAAGAGGAGCTAAAGACCTTGGCTTGGTGAGGCCACCTAACCGAGGAGAGCTAGGCCTAATATCACTGAAATTTTTTGTAACAACTCCCATGTATTGATTGTGAACTTAACCACCACCTTAATTAGATTAGAAGGCTTGATTAAATCCAATATTGTTCGGGTAGTTTGTAGTTGACGAGTCTTTATCGTTTTGAACCTGAGTGATCGGGGCTCCAAAAATGTCTATGCCTCTTGAAGATTCTGCTCTATTACACTATTAAACTAAAATTACATCAATTTTGTTTAATTAAATGATTTTAAATATAGTTTTATAAATTATATTACATTTACAATATCTAATGATTCGTCTCTGCTGTTCATTTTCTAATTTTAACTTTTTTCATTCATTTTTATCAAACTTTTTATTCTTAATCAAAATAAATTTAAATTATTGTGAATCAAAACCATAAAAAATAATTTTCTTCATGTTTTAAATTTGGTAATAATACATATTAATTATTAACTCTTTAAATATAAAAAAAACACATAATTTTTCTTTATATAATATTTAGCGAGTATAATTAAAATGTGGAGACAATTAAAATAAAATCAAAAAAGAGATCAATTAAAATTATGATCATCTCAATACACAAAAGTTAAGATCCAACAGTCACTAATTTGAATTATGTTTGAGTAGATCCTTATTTAACTTTAATTAACTAATCAACTAACTAAAAATGGAATTTTTGCTTTTCTATCATCTTTTCTGATTTTTTTTATTTTTGTTCATCGATCAAGTAGATGCTGTAGCTGATCTTCAAGTTTTTTCATAATTTTCATAGATATCTTCAGGGTATCTTCAGGATATCTTCCTCAAAAAGTGTAAAGTGTGGAGAGTGTGGAGTCTAACAGCAGCAATAACACTAGTAATAGCAATAATAGTACTAATAATCTCAAAATCAAGCATTATTATGAGTCTTGTTGAAATTCTAGAGAATTTCAAAATTTTACATTACTGATTTTTTCTTAGTTTTCATCAACATCATCTTCAACAGTAGACATCACATCTATGAATTTTAGAAAAACAAGATGTTTTAGAAAAAAACCAGACTCATAATAATGCTTGATTTTGAGAATATTAGTGCTATTATTGCTATTACTAGTGTTATAGCTGCTGTTAGACTTTACACTCTCCACATTTTAAATTTTTTGAGGAAGATGCCCTGAAGATATCTATGAAAATTATGAAAAAACTTGAAGATCAGCTACAGCATCTTGATTGATAACAAAAATTAAAAAAAAACAGAAAAGATGTATAAAAAGCAAAAATTCCATTTTTAGATAGTTGATTAGTTAATTAAATTTAAATAAGGATCTACTCAAACATAATTCAAATTAGTTACTGTTGGATCTTAACTTTTGTGTATTGAGATGATCATAATTTTAATTGATCTCTTTTTTGATTTTATTTTAATTGTCTCCACATTTTAATTATACTCGCTTAATATAGGTTTTTTAATGCTTTCTACTACAAAAATAAATTTATCAAATTAAACCAATTTCTAATATTTAAGTTTATTTAACATTTCTAATTCAAGTTAATCAAAGATTAATTGAAATATGGTATGATATTATCATTAATATTTACTTTAAGTTATGAATAATTTATAGTTAATATTTTTATAATCTTCAGTTTCGTTTTAATTATCATATTATTAAGTTTAATAAATACAAATAGATTTTAAATATGTTAAGTCTTAAAGTGAGATATATATAAATTTATATCAAAACAGTATAAATAATTTAATTATCTTTAAGTATAAGTACTTCATAACTGCTACTTAGCCATTTATAGAATATTTGTCTTATTTTTGTTAAGTAATTTATTTTTAAAAAAAACTAGTTTTTCATACTTTTTGATAATTAACTAATATTAAATTGGAATATTATTGATTAATTAATATAATAGCTAGAGAAACAATTATAAATTCTTTTTTATTTAAGCTATAATTATAAAAATGTATATTTATATCATCGAAAATCTTGATAATAACTACTATAATTTTTATATTATTTTTTGCGTAAAACATCCAATTAAATCTCTAATTAAATATTAAAATTATATATTCATTTTTATGGATATTTATTATAACTAAAAAAGTTAACATTTATTTTTCATTTATAAAAATTGGAGATTACCAATTTATAAATTTATTTTTCTTAAAGTCATAATGATTGAATGAAAATTTAAGCAATAATATTTCAACAACAATATAATTATTAGGTAAAATCTATAAAGAAATAAAATATTAAAAATAGAATATGTATAGTAAAGGCAAACAAAAATTTATAATTTTATTTAAATTGGTTTCTTTAATGATAAACAGATATATTAGTTTACTCATAAATTATCGAAATGATATATTTTTTATTATTATCCTTCTTTTTTTAAATAATCTTTGTTAATACATATTATATAAATTTATGATAAATATTGATAAGAACTCTATTACTATTATGGTTAATTGAAATGTATTAAATGCTAGTTCATAGGAAAGCATATATCTAGTAAACTTAAAATGGAATGTAATAAAATATTAATTTGTTTTATTAAATAAGCTGATATGTGAAAATTGTTAATTCAAAGTACGATTGAAGATAAAAAATTTTATATTTACTAAGATATTTTAGGAATTAATTGGAGGGGCAAATTTTTATTTTAAGTGTGAATTTGAGTGGTAGGGGTCTTGGTTAGATCAATTATCAATTAAAATTACAACAATCAATGTTGAATATGTATATTTAAAATTTTCCAATACAATTTAAAATATCTCAAAATCATTAAAGTTAAAATGTTTAAATATAAATATCAATAATACTATTTAATTAATTTAGTTTACAGAATGTAATTATAAGTTAATTATTTCTATATTTAAAAAACTATTTTCAAATACATTCTGATAGTAAATAGAAGGATCTAAATAATTGAGATTAAATAAAGGGTTCATTCTGTATCGTCGCATTCATAGTCATCCTCAGAATTATTACTCTCAAATAAAATATATTTGGGAAAACTATTAGAAAATTAAATATAAATCGATTCAAAGTAAATAACTGCCATTTATTTCATTTTTATTTTTAATGTATAAATATTAATCAAACTTAAATTTAAGATTTTTAATACCATTTTTTGTACACATAAATTGCCTTAAACAATTAAGCTGTTCAATTAAAATAGCTGAAATTTTCTTTTAAACCTAAAAAACTATATTAAATTATATTAAAAAATTGGTACATTCAACATTTTGCTTAAATTTAAATGAAAGTTATATAGTTATCGTAATTTGTAAAATTGTGATTATATTATAGTTTTTATTTGAACTTATTCATAATTTTGCTTTAGATTATTAGATTAGCTAAATTTTCTTAAAGTTTCTTAATAAAATTATTACTTTCTGTTTCACTCTAAATAATTTTGCCAATTAGAATTTTCAAATTGAACATAAAATCTGCATCTTTTTTCTTATTTTTTAACAAATCATTGTTTTCCCAAGTAAAGAATGCCTCGTTTAGGAATTTAAATCTATAAAATTGGGAAATGTAAATAGTAATTTGAGTTTGAAGGACTTCATATTTTATCTAATTTAGATGGCATTTAAATCTTAATGGATTGCTTCCACTCTTAGAAATTCATCTATGTAATTAAGAGTTACTTGCATAAGAATTTCTTATGGATGATCTCATTGTTATCTTAAGGAAGAGCATAGCTTCTATTGATTTGCTCAAACTATTAAGAAGTTATCATAAGATTATTTATGATCGCTCTCTCTAAAATAAGCATTCTTGCCATCTTTAGTCTACCAGTTTCATGCTTTATTATTTCCATACTCTATTGGTTTACTAAGGCAACTTTTAAAAATAATTTTCAATAAATTCTACTGCATCATAAATATTTGCTAGTCTTTAGTAAATCATAATATTTCACAATTTAATCAATTTTCTGGAATGATTCGCTATGAAAATTATTATGATTGCCTTTGTAAGCAGAAATTTAATGCTAACTTCCATTTTTTTCAACTCATTAATGAAAATAATTTAAATGCTAAACTAATTTTATTTGTAAACATAAGGTTAAAAGTTAAGTAGGATCATAATGATGAATGCAAACTTATTTAATTAAACAAGAATTTTAAATGTACAAATTTTTTAATTAAACTTAAAATAGTTTTTTAGGTATAATAGTGCTATTTCAGCTATTTTAATTGAATACTTGTATTATTTTAGGCAACCTTATGTGTACCAAATAAGGCAATAAAAAACTTAAAATAAACTTGATTAACATGTTCACATTTAATTATAAAAAACTATAAAAATTAATGGCACTTATTTACTTTGAATTGATTTTTATTTTAGTACTTATAATTCCCCCAAATATATTTAATTTAATAGTATTTACATTATTAACAATTGGATCTTAAGATTTCTATTCAATTAATCCTTTTAATAATAAAAATCTTTAATCTATACGATAAATTATAAATGAAAAAACAAAAGCATTTATATTAAATGCTTTAATTAAATTTTATTATGAAAATGAATGTTTTAGTAAGATAATTTACAGTTTTGTTTGACAATTATCACAATTGCAATTTCATCTTATGTTAAATTATATTACATATCGCAAAAATAAGTTCAATAAGTGTGTGTTTTTTTTTAAAGTAATTATAAAAAATATCATTTACATTAGTTATTTTGATATTTTTTATGGCTTTTATATTATTTTAATATAAAGAAGTCTTTTATTTACCTTTTTTGATATTTAACCATTACCCAATTAACCTAGAAATAAAAACGAGTTTTACAATATTAGTAAAAATAGGAATCGTATAAATATGGTTCCATCATACAGATATTGTCTTAATTATCTCATTTTTATGTCGATTTCCTTGTTCTAGATCATCATCTTTTGACATCTATCCTACAAATCCGTGCTCATTGAGTCGATCTGCATTATTCTGTAGAAGTTAATTTGTCTTCAGGACTTTATGGTGTAAGATTAGGCACATCTTAAATTCCTCCATTTTATTAACTAAAATTCTTTTAAAACTTTATTTTCTAATAAATAAATCAGGTATAGTCTTAATAAGTTTAAATTAAACTTTTATTAATTAATCCAAGTTTTAATCTATTATCTATCAAGATTGATATTTTTTTATTGAATTTATTGGTAATTTAATAATTAAAAGAGAGCTAAAGATTTGATTTACTCCTAAGGAATTCATTAGAAACTTAAGATTAAAAATAAGGTTATTAGTAAAATAACATTATAAATTATTGGAAGCTTTAGTGTGAGCCTTATTCTTAAAAATGATTTAAACAAAGTATTAGGAAAAATTAAATAGTTATTTGTACAGTTAAAGAGAAAAAATGATGACAATATTGTTAAAATATAAATGAAATGGAAAAATGTGAAAATAAAAATGAATAAATAAATAAATAAATAAAAAATATGTGTACGCTTTTAATATAAAACTCTACCTACCAATTAATCAAAACCCCTTAATTATATAAAATTACACTTTTATAACCCAGAAACCCCTGGACCATATTTCAAAACCCCGAAACCCCCTCGATGGGTAATTAAAAAACCCTAAACCCTTTTCGTTTGAAGTGTAGTGTGTTTGATAATTATGAATAAATATGAGATAAATTGCCTTTTATTAGTTCATTTTGCAGTGTATGATTACCAAGTGCATAGAGTGCATAGCTTAATAAAAGAGGAGCTTTATAAGTGTAATGGGTATATGTATGAAGGTCATTCGCATTATCCATCGCAGTTCTAGAAGCTGAAATTGGAAGGGCGGTGATCGGCATGGCATGCTAATACATTCAAAACCCCAAACCCCTTAATGAGGTTTATAAGTGCTTTGATTTGTAGGGAATTTGTTAGGGGTTGGGGTTATTAATAGGTTTTAATGTGAAATATTTAGTAAATTTATTTAATTTAATCACTCAAAATGCACTTTTGGATCATGTGGGAGAGGTCTAAAGTTTATCTTGCTTATCCACAACTCTATCTGCTCTATTGATATGCCTGATCTTGAGTTTGGTTTTATTATTATTTAGTCTGCCATTTGTTTAATTGATTGAGATACTCTTGCTATGTCAATAAATTGCTTTATTCTTTGCTTAGCATCTTTCTCTATTATTATTGCTGCTAATGCCCATACATCCCACTAAAAGTCACCATCTCTCCAGTCTTCTCTTTCTGGATAGTACCCTTGAGTTCCCATTACAGTTCCAAGCCTTGATACTTCAACTCTTTAGGCTCTGTTGAAATCGATTGTTGCTACTCTTACTGGTGAAAGTTTATCATTATATTTACTGGCTTTAAATCTCTGTGAACAAACCCTAACTTGTGAAGCTCTTTAATACCTTGTATGGTCTAAGATGCTATTTATCCAAGTTACTTATGATTCCTTTGATCTGTTATGAAATCTCTTAGAGTCATTTCATTGAGTGGGAATCTGAAAGCAACATGATCCTTGGCAAGGAGAACAGCATCTAGCTTGATTAAGTAACTACACTCTTTAAGCTTGCTTGAGTGAGTACTTGATACTCATTTGTAAACTCCATTTAGTATTTATCATCACTTAAGAGATAGTTGAAGGGATACACCTTGTATGCGTATTGATGATCGTTGATAACTTTCTTATCAAAGGAGTCTTCTATTATAAGGAAGCTTTAAAGAGAAGTATCTAGGTCAATTTAAGCAAAAATCGGTATTTTCTTGTATTAAATCTTGATCATAATTTTTGTTATTTCAGAGGTCAGTTGGTTGCGTGCCTTCTTAACGTACTCTAACTCTCTTGCTTATTCAGCCACAACGACATTAGAATATTCCCTCGCTTTTCTTTTGTTGAGAAGCTTCAGCTCAACTACATGATTCTCAACTTCTATATATTTCTTGTGAGCTTTTAATAAATGCTTCTTCAAGTCTCTTGTATGAGAGTATTGCTTATGGCACTCAAAGCATCAAACTTTCCATCTATTTTATCATGCTTTAAGTATACAGTGGGCTTGGCTTCTCTATGCTCCTTCATATGTCTGTACCAGCTTGATATATGAGCAAAATCTCTCTAAAATAACTCACAAAAATAGACTTCAACCTCTTCAGTTTGTATAGGAATTTAATTATTACCTTTCTCTTCCTCTCTGTCTCCCACACACTTGTTTGCCATTTATTTTCTATTATTAATTTCTATTTTAATAACAGAGACCTCAAGTGATAGCTCTGGTAGTTCCTTATAAGAATTCATCTCACAGCCATCACACTTTTTATTGCTGCCAAAGGTAAGTCTCCTTTAGTTTGATAAAGTGCTATTGTTTTCCTTAAAATGTTAGCGCTCATATTTAAATTTGAATTTAAAATTATAAAACTGCCTCTATAACTGAGAGCTTATATGAGAGCTTTGCAAGCCTACAAGTTTCAAGGGAAGTTCTTAGAGTATTAGAAAAGAAATATGAGTGCTAAGAGACGATCCAGCTCTACATATGGGTGAGGAAGTAACCATTTTTACTTTCAATAATAAGTTGATTATAATACGTACCGATTTAGGAGGTGCACCTAATTAAGTACGTACTGCTTTAGGAGGTATTTTGTGATTTTATGATTAAAATTAGGGTGCTCATAATTAAGTCTAGAATTTTAAGAGCTGCTCCTAATTAAGTACGTACCAATTTAAATTTAAAAATATGGAACTATAACAGTAGAAATAGATATCAATCTCTCAAGTTGAAACCAGTTCTCAAAACCTTCTCCATATCCTTCTTAGAGGTTGACCTACTATAGGATACCCATATTTAATAGTAAGTTTTACAGAGGTAAACAATTGAAATCAATAAACTTAAATTTGAAGATCATTTCTTAGATCTGTAAACAAGATGGAGTCAATAATGATGCAATGAAAAGAGTGCAACCACAAGAATTGATTCAAAGATTTAGAAGCAAGCAGGATTTGCACCGCAACCTGGTGCAGCAAGGTAATGAACATAAGAACTCATCTTGAATATATAGTTGGTTTGTTCTTGCCAACGATGGAAGGTACAAAAATTTCATTTCTAAGAGCAATACTCTGCGAAGAGAAGAAAGCATTGAAAACTTAAGATGTAAAGTTTGCAGAGATTCCAAACTATCCAGAAATCTCAGTGACTAACTTATATGATGATGCTATGAACAACCCAGAGGTTTTGCAGTACCTGTCTGCTAAGAAGTAGTTGTCAAATAAACTACCTGAACGAAACTATTTCTTTGGCATACTTGCAACAATCAAAGGTGATTACTTGAAAGAAGTTATTCAAGAATCTCATAAGAAAAGCTACAGCATCTCTCCAGAAGATAAAGACAAACAAGGGATCAAGATAAGTGAGAGCTGGCTATCAGAGCTTCAGAAGCACCCTTATATTTGAAGAAAGATTTCATGCTTAACTCTTTAGAAAAATCTGGTACTGGAATATTCTTGATGAAGGAATAGAGCAAGCTTCACAGAAAGCGAAAGTCGCAGACAAAGTAAGAAGTCAGCAAGAGTTTATTCAAATATTTAGCCTCCAGAGTCAATGAACATAGATGCTGGAGCGGGCAGCAAGAGAAGAAACTTAGTAGGAGGGAAGCAAGAAATAGAAGAAAAGAAAGAGAAGCCATCTCCCTCTAAAGAATTTTTAATGTGACTTATATATTCATTAACTTAACTACAAAACTTATTTATATACATTCACTCTCCCTTCTTTAGCACACTTTTATGCCAGCTAATTATCTACTCACTTCGCTGAACTTTAAATAAAGTCTACTGTATCGATAGGTAGGTCATGCATCAAGTGGTATAGCAGCAGTTTCTTATAATGACCTTTAGTATACCCCAATAGAATTCAATTCCATTAAACTATGGGCTGTAAGGCACGTTAAACACTGGCGTTATTATAAGTTGTTCATAACTCTTCCTTGTTTATTTAGTCTAATTAACAGAAAGATTATCAACAAACAGTATAATCTCTTATTCAGGGTACTTCTATCTCAGCTGCTCTAAGAACTTAATATACTGCTCTGTCTTAATAGAGCGAGGATGAATAACATAAGTTTCTAAACCAGCATCCTCGCTAATACCTCCAAGAATTGCCATTGTATATACCTTGACTTTCTAGTCATATACCACTATGTTGCAATCCCTCTTATACCAAGACTTCTAGATGAAAGTGTTGAATGTAAACACAGCCTCGTCAGCATGAATAAACTTAATATTTTTCTATTAGGCTCTCTGCATTTAATTATAAATATAATTTAAGTTGTTGTTGTAAAATAGCAGAGTGAAATCAATTACTCTCTTGATACCATTTACACCTTTGTAAGAGATACCGTTTCATTTAAAATTGTTTGAAACAGATTATGCAGAGATCTTCAACTCAAGGGACTGGCGGTGAAACATAATAGCTCGTTAGTCGAAATAGAAGTGATCCTTAGTGATTGCTGCCACGAAGCTCATCGAGAACTGCTGCTTCTTGGTGGATTCCTTGGTTATAGAAAGGTTCCTAGCCATGGTGCCATAAGCGTCCAATCTCTGGCTGACTTGCTGTCTGACTGCTGCAATGGGAGTATAATGTTGCGATGGTTGAGCATCGAGGTGACCAGAGTCTGCTATAGGTGGTTAGTCATTCATCTTGTTGTGTAAACTTAACTTTGTATCAACTAAAGTAGTATGAAACCATATAGGTATAGCTTACCTTCCTATTCCTTCACTGTGACTTTACTGCTGCTCTTTGCCCTGCTGGACAGCTGCAAGCGTCTGGATGTAATGCCTGTTCAGATGTCAAGTCCTGTTGTATTGACCACCTCACTGCCCTTACCCTGGGTTGACTGCAGCCTGAGGCTGTCCAGGTTCTGAACCAATGGAGTAAGAGATGAAGCCCATTTGAGAGGGGTCTATGGCTGGCTTGAAGGCTTCTCGGCGGAGCTCTATATTCTGATCTCGTGGAAGCGCTTCTGCAGCAATGTGTATTAAACACTGCCCTCTGGGGTTTCCAGGATAGGTGACAGCTGAGTGAACTTATATTTATGACTGCACTTGACAGGAGTGGCAGCATTGCTTTGGTCCTTGCTATCAAAGATATGCTGTTCCTGGGTGGAAGATTTCCTCTGTAACTTTGCAAAGATCGATTTCGAGTTTGGCCTTGAAATCTTCGATGTAACAATTCCAGATCCAGCCTCTAATAGTTCAGTATTACTAACTTGGTCCTCTTAACTCGAGTTGAAACCTTACCAATCTTGACTATCCCATCTGGAGCTGCTGACGAAACTATACTCAAGCGGTTAAGCAACGATAGCAATACTCACCTACTGGTTCCCAGAATTGTTTGGGGTCTTCGATTTTCAAGTTTCAGATCGTTTTCATCATGAATTAGAACTTGGCTTTACAAAAGTGCGATGTCTGACTCCTTCATTTGATCATGATCTCTAAAACCAGTAACAGTCGACATTCCCGGTTCTCTGTTGGGGTAGCCAGCCAGCATCGCAGCATACTGAATGACATCGTCGGTGACGAGGACCTCGTTCTTACCAACTGCAGGCGTCAGGGAGAAGTTGCATCCACGACTTTCCTTGTGAAGGTCAGCTGAATTGAAACTCCATTGCTTGGTTGGCAGGTAATCGCTCCTGAAGTAGGACTCGTCCACTGATATGATCACTGAATCCTCCAAGAATAGCTGTGCGAGCAATCTTGACACCCAAAGCCTCTTCTCGTTGAATGATGGGTCTTTATACTTAGCGTTGGCGTTCTGGGCTTTGCCGAATCAAAACCCCAAAACCCTTTCAGTAGTTTGATTGAGTTTTTGATTGATAAAAGTAGACTATTAGTGCATACTTTATTAGGGTTTTAGTAGGGTTTAGTAGGGGTTTAATGTTAAATATTAGTAATTTAAGTGAGTATAACAAGCAAATTTTTAAAATATTTCACACAAACATAAGCTTAGAGTCATGTGGCAGTTCTCTGAATTTTACCTTTCTAAGAAGATGTTTAATTGTTTCTATTGTCTGTTAATTCTCTTAGCTTGGCTTGATAATAGTTGAGTATGCAAGTTCTCTGAGACCTCCATTTATTTTATTTTTATCGAGAAATTGTTTGATTCTCTGCTTAGAATCTCTTCACCCCTGAGCTAAAGTAATCGTTTCTTGGCATGTCACTCTCTATTATAATTACTGCTAGAGCCAGATATCCCATTAAATGTCTCCATCTCTCCAATCCTCTCTCTCTGGGAAATATCCAGTAGTGCCGTATACATTTCCTAATGCAGAGGCTTTCAATCTTTGAGCTCTGTTGAAGTCTATAATATATATTCTAAGAGGCTGAAACTTCATCATGATAATCTCTGGCTTTAAGTCTCTATGAACATAACCTAGCTTGTGAAGCTCTTCAATCCCCTCAACTATATGCTATACTATCTAGCTAATTTATCTCTGACATCTATTATCAGATAAGAATTCTCTGTAAGTCATTTCAAGTAAAGGAAGCCTGAAGGCTACATGATCTTTACCAAGTAAAAAGCATCAAGCTAGATGATATGCCTGCACTCATTTAACTTTGCCTTTTAAAGAGCATAATACTCATTAGCAAATTCCATTTGGAACTTGTCATCAGCAAGGAAGTAATTGAAAGGATATATCTTGTAAGCATATTAGTCATCTGTAATGACTCTCTCTCTATTTTATCTTCAAGAGTGAAGTAGCTTTCTAGGCAAGAATCTAAGTCAATAATTTTTAATAAAGGAATCTTAATTGCCTCTATTTTAACCATGATTTTATTGATCTCAGAGACTGGAAAGTTCTTGACTGCTTTCTTCATTTTAACTTACTTCTACACTTCAACTCGAAGAGACTCCACTGGGTTTCTTGATCTTCTCTTTTAGAGGAATCTATTCCCAGTAGGTTCATGAATAAAGACAAAACTTTAATTGTACTTTTTCTTTAAGTGCACTTTAAGGTCTCTAGTATGAGAATAGGCTTCTCACAGAACTCACAGACATACTTCCCATCTTTCTTTTAATGCTTGAGATATAACCTTGGCATATCGTTGTATATATCTCTCAAGTGTCTCTTTTAAGTTGACTTGTAAGGAAAAACTATATTGCATTCTTTGCATTAATAGTCAACTTTGGCTGGTATTTATTAATGCTCGATGGCGGGTTGTTTAACCTCCTCCTCAATTTACACAGCTTCTTTGATAACCTCCTACTTAACTCATATTTAAATCTCAAAGCTAGACTGGTCAAAGTTGTCATAAGTAGGCTCCCATTGAGTACAAGCGTCTCTGGTCTCTACTTTTCTTGGTTGGTGGAATGATAATTTGTATTGACTCGATCCAAGTAATGCCGCTCTTCTTAACAGGTTAGCGCTCATTTTAGTTTGCTGATAGATTTTATTATAATAATGATAAAATATACCTTGATAAACTATAGTAGTCGAGTAAATGACACTCTGGTAGATTCTTTGCTGAGAGGTAAGAAAATTAACTAACCATAAAAGACTCTAAGTTGACATATTTTATGAGAATTTTAAACATTTTAGTAAATTAAAATACTCCTAATGAAGTTTTGTTTCTCTAGGTGATCCTCCAAATCAAGTTTGAACTTAATTTGGAGGTAAAGTTATTAAACATTTTTAAAAATAATATGCTCCTAATTAAGTTTTAACCTTAAAATTTAACTCCTAATAAAGTTTAAACTTAATTTTGAGGACCTCCTAAAATAATTAAACATTATTAGGAGCAATTTAATGGAGATAGATTGATAAAAATGGAAATCAATCTGTGAAACTGTAGCAAGTTTTTCAATGCTTCTCCCCATATCTTTTCAAGGTTGACCTCCAGTAGGTCCTCCCTATTTAGTAGTAAGATTTTAGTAAACTTAGAATGGATATCCATAATTTTAAATTTCATTAACATTTCTAGAAAGAGGAAGCAAGATGGAGTCTATGAATGATGCAATAAAGAGAGTTTTATCTCAAGATTTAATAGGAAAATTTCGAAGTAAAGAGGACCTCTATAGGTACTTGGTTTAGCAAGGTAAACATTTAACTAATACTAATAAATTAACCATAGTTGGATTGTTCTTGCCAACCCAGGAAGGAACTAAAATCTTATTCTTAAAAGGCCTTACTGAGTGAAGACAAAAAAGCTTTTAAGTCTAATGAAATTAGGATGATAGA
>ARYC01007659.1:0-23721 GCA_000711775.1 Oxytricha trifallax
TAATAGTCTACTTTTATCAATCAAAAACTCAATCAAACTACTGAAAGGGTTTTGGGTTTTTGAATGACATAAGAAGAACCTGCAAACATGTGACCATTTTTATAGATACCAAGAATCCTTGAGACTCTATGAGCAGTAGGAAGGTTATCGTTGGCGAATATCGATAGTCTTAGTAGCATAGGAGTCTGAATAGTGAGAGAAAATTGCTAACTTCATAAGAGCTGAAACTATGAATAAAGATGCATGGAGATGCTAAGCAATAATGCTAGAATCTAGAGAATTATAAATCCCCTAAGCATTTATTAAATTAGACACTCTTGGTATTTGAGCCTGTTCTTATTTTTAGAGAGTTGTATCATTTTGAAGAACTGAAGTGTAAGAGCATGAAAGCACCAAGGGTTAAATCATCACCAGTAAAGCCAGAGTATTCATAGAAATTGCTCAAGAATCCAAATGCCTCTATAATAGTAAATCTTTCAAACTTATCATTTTCTTTGTAGATCAAGATAGATTCCGTCTTGTTAATGAACAATACAAGTTAGAGGAAAGAGTGTTACTTTTCATAGGAGCGAGGAATTATCAAGAGAAGTAAGCATTTGTATGCTATAAGTGCTTTTTAAACATAGTGCAGCCCAAGAAATTACATGCAAAATGGCTTTTGAGTAGTATGAAATGGGGTCATTTGGAAAATCTTAATTCTCAGATGCTTGAGTCTGACACCCTACCGCCGTGAAATAGCTAATATCTTATCGTTTTGAGCTCCTAGTTTGCCTTCATGATTCTGTTTTATTCCCATTTCTATTGCAAACTGTGAGTCAAAATATGTTTTTAGGCTTATGAAGTTTTTATCAGCTTCTAAGAATTAGCTAAATGGGGATTTTACATAAGACCAGACTTGAAACGATGCAATCTAAAATTTCTCAAGAAACTCTCGAGGTCAACGACAAGATAGTGTTCTAAACCAACTACATAAGATACAGAAATGAAAAGAGTAGGGAGAATGTTAAGAAGAAAAACAGTTGCAGGCTTGTTTTACCACTAAACATTAAATATGCCGCTGAAGGAAACCCATATTATTGAGTTCATATAATGATATATAACACATATTTCGCCAGTAAATTAAAGACAAGCAGCAATCACTTCATCATAAGAATGATAAGAGAAGCATGAATATGGAGAAAATGATATTAATGGGATTAGGAGTTATAATATTCAGTTGAAGAGACAGAGAACATAGAAACATAAATTATTATTTAATGGCAATGTTTCTATCAGATAAGAGAGTCAAGTAATTTATCACATATTATCTAATAAAATTTATATCTTTAAAAATCTATAAAATTCAATTTTCAAACTGCCCAATCTTTCACAATCTTTAATATGAAAAGTATTGCCAATAATTGCTCATTTATTTAATATTGCAACTCTTCTTTTATCCAATTTTAGTTAATGTTTCTCATAGTAATATCAATTAACAAGGAAACAACAAAAAATGAAAGGTTATAAGTGGAGTAAGTTCTAATAAGCTTGAGAAGCAAACAAACAGAGGCTACAGAAATAGTTTAAATACTCTGCTATTTATTCTAATGTAGAAAGCTTAAGAATAACATTGAGTGAGAGAGTTACCAATAGATTGATTAACAAATAAGGAATTTATTATTTTAAAAGTAATCATTATTGTAAAATCTAAGATTCATATTAAATAATTAATATATCAATTCTAATCCTATATAAAAACTATTCTCAAATATCTAAGCAGAGAAATACAATCTTTTCACATGTACTTTATAAGTGTATTCATTTCCAGTTTGGCACATTTATTTAATACAACTTTGATAAATCAATTATTCACTTTATTTACATAAACTATCAATTATGCTTTGATTGAATTAAACTGAAATACATAACGAAAGAGTGGTTGTGATATTAGAGGATCTTAATCTCATCAAATCTACATTCACGGCCTATGAAGAGATCTAATCAAAAGAAATCATAAAATTTATTATGAATCAGATGATTGAGCATTAGGAATGTACTGGGAATAATACCAGCAATGCTGATGAAATAAAGGTAAGGAGGAGTTATTTAATTATGTTATTAATTTAAATTTATTTAATTAAGCTTTGGTGTAAAGCAGGCAATACAGTAGCTATTTTATAATATTAAAGTTTTTTTTTCTGTTAAAAACAATTAAATAAAAAATTATAGTCCCCCTCTTACTTATCATTCGAAAAGAACCACTGAAAGAATATGTTGGCTTAAAAGCAGTCCACAATAAAATAATGCAGCAAGTTAAGAACTAAATATTCTGACAGGGCTCCAAAAAACTCAGGAGACATTCTGTTTATTTCCATCACTATTGCTTAGTATTCACACCAATCATGCTGTATTCGATATTTGAGTAGCATCAAGCAGGAAGACATGCTATATTATCGAAATAATGATGATTTATTAGATGTGTGGTTGAGGCTTTTGGATTGAACATTTAATGGCCAATAGGAAAATTATATCAAGTTTTGAAAATAAATTATTAATAAATAAATAAGACATCACCAATTGAGTGATTACAACAGAGTTACACTTAACAATTTATCCCAGTTAATTAACACTAAGCAGGAGCAATATGAGTTGGCTATGAGAAACGAATACTGCCTGTCAACAGTTTCGTGTTCAATTATTAAAATGGATTATTTGCTAGCGATTATAGCTGGAACATTTTAGTACCTATTATACAAAAATATTTGATTGCTTCCATGTATAAAATCCTTTTTTAATGCAGCTGTATTAGAAATATTTGATGATATTTCTGCTTAAATGAACAAATAATTTGGGTTCTCTGTTTAGAGATCTTCAAACAAATTGAATCTAATTTATATTTTGTCTTCTTACAAACTAAGAGATGATATTATTGACAAGTGTTAAGAGCCTCCAGCAACACTGAGTTAGCTTAAATCTCATAAGGCAGTAAAAATTCCTAATATCTAACTTAAGAACCTCTCGATTTCAAAAATGAAGCATAAGAAGAATTGAATGACAATTGTATACTAAGCCTAGAAGATACTTTAAAAGCAAATACTGCTTTCTCTTAAAACTATAGTTGATAAGAAGCTAAAGTCTCTCCCATCTAACAATTAGCATGATATAGGAAATTTGTAAGTTATTTTATTCATTTACCATACTCTTTGAATAGCAGAGAGTTTTTAATTATTAATGAAGTACTCTTTCGAAAATGCAACAGTGAATAATGTTTGTCGTCAAATAAAACTACCAAAGATAGAGTGAATTATGTCATTGATGTTCGACCGAGATAAGCAACTCACTTGGATTGAATCGATACTGATTAAAGAATCTTACTGAAATTTGTTAAAAGCGAAGCATACGCAGGCGAATTGTTATTAACGAATTTCTATACTTCCTCTATTAAAGCTTGAGAATTGACCTAAATCACTATATAAAGTTAAGAGCTTCGCAATTTTAGAGTTAAAAAAATTATTAAAAATTGCAATTGAAAGATTCTTTTGATAGCTTGCTATTTTGAATTAGCTAATTGTCTATCACACAAATTCCTCAGTCTGAGGTACATTTTAGATGTCAAAGAAATTTAAGGATCTTTCTAAAATTGTTTGGGTCCATTATTATTTATATACTAGCTTACTCATGTATACTAATAGCGCCTGTAATTGTAATTGATTGTCTATGATTATAGGGTATTTCAATTTACTAGCACTACTTCGCCTACCAACACGTTATGAGAAACACCAATGAATTGTGGTCTCATCAATAAAATAATGACTAAACCTTTTATTAAGAACATGCTAATCTCTATAGACTTCTAGTGCTACTCTTCTGCTATATATTATAATCGAAAATACTTACAACATAAGAGAAGTCTCATTTAGTAAAGAAATACCTTTTGTAAATAGCAATTTCTCATTGTACTATACGAAAAAATGCAAGACCTCATTGTCACTTTATAATTTATACCCTTATCATTAATAGCAATGCTATCATTACCTTTTAAACTTCCTCGCTGTACATTTATACTATATCCGCTGGACCAAGATATACCTTCTAAATCTTTCCATAATTGGCTCGTTTTCTAATAATTCAGAATCCACACTTAAGTCAACTCTAAAGAAAGTAAAATTCTAAGTATCTATCGATTTATTAAAGAAATAGTACAGATGTTAAGCTACTTCGAATATAATGATAATATAAATTTATATAACTCATATTATGTCAGGATATCGGTAAAAGATGTCTAACATTTCTCGATTGCCTTACATTCCTTAGTTTGATTTGTTGATTTGTATAAATGTCAGTAATATAATCATTTTCTGATAATTTAATCATAATCAAAAGCATTACTGGTCATAAATATGAGAGTAAGCAAATTTAAAATTTCAATAATTATTTTTATATTTTTTTTGGTTATACTATTACATTATTAATAAAGTTTTAAAATATTAGGGTCATTTTAATTTATATCTCATTTCAAAATAATTAACAAGTACATTATCACTTGCATAATAATATTGATTGTTTCACATTAAATTACTTAATTTGTTAGTTAAATGCTTTTCATTCTAAATAATAAATTAAATTATATTGTATATCTAAATCATATAATTTCAAATAAATTATATTTTTTATTGCTATTTTTTGAAAATCTTATCAAATCATCGAAATCGAGGACACCTATAGTCCCAATCTCTGCAAGATCTATTTATGACTATCCCTAACTCACTAATAGCAAGTTAGGGATCTATGTTTCAAATAAACAACAATTTTCAATAATAACTTGCCACTATCCGGTTTAGTTAGATGCTTTTCTCTTATTACGAGCTTTCAATGGTGGCTCTAAGTCAAAATCACATTAATTCTTGATAGAAGATCTATAATAATTAAAGCTTTTTACTCCTTTTGCTTCATTGAAATCTCGTAATTATTCAATCCTGCTTTAATCCAAGCGTCTTTCTTATTTATTTAGCCTTGTCTTATTGTCATTTTGATTAAGAATAAACTTTATTTGTCATATAACCCTGCTTTAAGTAAATTCATATCAGCTAATGATGCTAATAGTAAGTAAGCTTATCTTTTCACTCATGAACTTAACAAACTTAATATTTATATAAATAAAATGTATATATTGAATCATAATAATCAAAATTTCCCTTAATTACACTCTAAATAATTCCTCAGACTTTAAAATATTTTTCAATAAAATTGTTTGTAATGTACAACTTATTTTAGATGTAGCAAATAGAAATATTCCATTAAAAGGGTGTTGATGCAGTTCATATGATGGATTGTCACTGTATGAGCATCACAAGGTAGCTTCCTATTCATGAATATTAAGTGATATCTTTTTAATAAAGTGACAAGATCTCTTTTAATTTGTTAATTTAATTATTAAGTTCATAGGTCTATGTTTACAACTATATTCAGCATATTCTTTGTGTCTAATTGAGCACGAATCCGTGGTAGCCATGCCTTTAAAAGTTATCATTAGCAGCATCCAGCAGTGAAATGTTCAAGTGAAAGGTTTCAACTGAAGACCAGATAATGCTGACTGGAGAGTGCAACCTATAAATAGGGAGAAAGGAAAGCAAGAAAGTCAAGAGAAAGTATTAATTTATAGCGTTTAATAAATATCAAGTAATAGCATCTGCACATCATTAGTGAAGAATTAAAGATATAAATATAACTAATAAAGTTAAATGTTTAAGTTAGGATATTTAAGAATAATGCCAATATTAAGTAATTAATGGAAAATTATAAAAGCAATATAATGATAAAATGCTGCCTATGGAACTAATGTTTAATAAATGTTTACAGGTATTTGTATTTACAGGCAGGGATCCTCCTGAATTTAGTGGTAATGGTAGACTCTGCAAACTTCGCTAAACGACCGAAGAGAGGTGATAAGATAGGCAAGATGATGAATAACAGATGACATCTAAGATTGTAATGATGAAAATTTTTCATTTAGTTATAAATAGTTCATTTATACTCATACATTTTTATATAATAATTTTTATAAAATAATAATGTTATTAAAAAAATTAATAATGATACTGCAATAAAGATAAGTTTATTTAACTAAAATGGGTAACATTATGATGCAAGACATTAAGTAGTATTGTGAAAATTTATCACTTTTATAGGATAATAAATTTGTTTAGTAAATATATTGTCTATTTTATAAGATTTCATTTCTTAAATAGATATATTTGATGACAAATGGAAACCTTAATATATTATAATATTATAATATAATATGAGTTGATTTATAATTTTATAAAATAAATAAATACAGTCAATCAATAAGAAGCTAATTCACCCTGACATATTCTTGAGTCAGGTCATTAGGCTTCACAGCTTAATAATCACCTCCCTAAGGCAATGTTCTGACCCAGGATGATAAGAAACAAATAACCACTACCAGATTTCAGCAGTAATGATGCTCTTAAGCTATCATATCCGTTGAATAGTCCTGCCGACATGGATACAGTGGAAGGGGAGGGTGGAGTTAGAGACTTATTTACCATGTACTGTGACACCATTGCAAACGTTAAAAATAGCAAGGCTTCAATAGAACATGAATGGCCTAGTATGAACTAACGATTATATGACCATTTCTAGCAAGACCGAATATTCTTGTGAATCAATAGGCTTATATAGGTTAGCATTAGCCAATTTCAATTAGCTCCTAGTGGGTGGTTAGTTTGAAGAGAATGATATGGCAACTTCTTTAGAGGTGACACTGTGAGTATAAGGAAGACAAAAAGAGTAGGACTACCATTTGCTGCTGTCTTAAATGATCTTTTCATTAACAATTACTTGCAACTTAACTAATCACTCATGCAATCTTATTCTAGAAGTTAAGGCAACTCAATAATAGTTTTTAGATTTTAAAAAAATTAAAGAAAACAGCTTACCACTCTGCAAAAATGAAAGTTCGCGGAAACCTGAGCCTTGCTTCCCAGTTAATCCTGAAGAGCGCTATCAATTTCCTCTTAACTGAGTGGGAATTCACTAATTGCATGCCATCATACACTTGTGAAAATAGAAAATATTACTAAAAGATAAGCGCAGTAGAGATTCGTATGAAGATAAATTAGATTAATTCATTAATGTAACAATTACATCTGGGAAATGTGCTGAATGAAATATCTAAATGGCTTATGTTGGTCATTGAAAATCTTGTTTCCATATTATCTTGTTTTTTGAGAAATCTGTCCAGTCTTGCATTCCATTTCGCTAGAATATTTTATGAAGAATTGCATGGTACAGCGTCAGCCTCCTATTTTCGTATTCTGCTCTGAATTCGTTTGCAATACTATTTTCTCAGAATAGCCTAAATTTGCTAAGTTGATCAGAGAGAATTAATGTCAAACCAGGCATTTATAACTTTGAAGATTAAGAACAGGATCACGATAGCGATGCTGAAGACAGTGACTCTTCCCTCTAAAGCAGTAATTAAATAGCCAGGATAACGCTAATGATGCTACCATGAAAAAGAGATGCTAATGCAAGGATTAACATATAATTGTATTTTAGGAAAAGGCAAAGACCTTCGTGATTGAATTTTCTGGCGGCATGTATAATTTTTAAATTTAATTTAAAGCTATAGAAAATACAGATAAAATATGTTTTAAGAAGCTACTTTAAAATTGAAGTACTCATTCCTTCATTATACTTAAACGAAAAAAAGATTTGGTGTATTTAATAATTGTTTGCATGGTTATATATCAACAATTAGATGGACAACTTATACATAAAACACTCTTCATGACTTGTTGTAGTTACTGCATTCACTTGTTATAACTCTAAGCAATAGATTTAAGAATTGGGTTTTGAATATGATTTTTATATTTCCTAATCTTCAAATATTTATATTTGTAAAATGAATTTATTTATTTATGTAGAATTTATCTTCATTTAATTAATTTATACCTAGTTTAGAGATTTATATTTAGTAAGTTATTTTACTGTTCCAATCATATGTAAATTGTTCAAGTGTAACAGAGTCTTTCTCACAATTAAAACTCACTAATTATGTGGCTTCTTAATAGCTTGTATATAAAATAAGGAATCTGTTCAATCCTTAAAATGATAGAGATATTCAAATATTAATATAAAATAAAATAACTTGTAATAAGCAATAAATACTTTTCATATAATATGTTTTATAAATAATTAAAGTAAAAATAGAATTGCAATAATAAATATTGACTATAAACAAGCTTTCAATTCCAGCTCATTCTCTCTCTTTGATATAAAAGACTTGCAAATGGAATGCACACAATCTAACTACATGTTAACATATAATTTTCCAGTAAATAAGCAAGTGTTTTAATCCTCAGCATTGAAAAAACCTTACCTGTTTATCCTAAACTATACAACTCATAGCATAATAAGTTCAAAATAATTATATTTAGATCATATTAAAATATAAAGATTAAAGTATAGGCTTTAATGAGGAGTACAGGTAAGTGTGGACAAAGCTCAATGTGTATCCTCCATATCTATCAAGATAGCGTGTTCAGCATAGATTCCCATATGAATAAGTAGCCGCTTCATGCAAGCAAAGGAGATGAGTATAAGTTGTACTTGAAAAATAAAGTGCTTGATATTGAAAACAATAAAAAGGAATAGAATTGATCTCACTGGTAGATGTTTCCTTTTGGAATTGAATAAATATTAAATGATAAAGTAATTAATATTTATTATTAATACAATAGCTCAATATTTAAAGATTAACAATATATATACTTAGAAAGTCAAGCTACGATAATTATTAACAAATATAGCTGTATTTAGTTAGCATCTAGAATATTAAAACATTAAAGATCGAGATTAAAGAATTATAGGATTCTGGTGTGAAAGATAAAATTAAAATAAAAATAAACACTAAATAATTAGTATATGAAGGAATATTAATATTTACCATGAATAATGACTAGTATTGCTGTTAAATTGTAAATAAAAAGTGTTTAATTATATATAAATAATAAGCAAAATAATACCCAAAAAGTTTAAAGACATTTAAATAAGCACAAAGTAGAATAACAGTAAAATATTAAGCAGACTTATTAGAATTTAGAAGACATTATTATAGATATCTTTAAAAACAACTAAACTATAAATGAAGATGTATAAAGTCATTTGAAACTTAGATAAATCTTTGCCAAACATATTCAAATTGTTGATAACCTCCTTATATCCAGTGGAATATAGATCTTCTAAAAGAGTTACTAATAACGAAGAGGAAAAAGCTGAAAAAATATGAATTTGCATTTTCACATTTAGCATTAGCAATCAAATCCTTATAAGAAATTGATGGCAAATGGATATTTAAGATTTTGAAATAGCATTAATAATACATAGAATAAAACTTCTTGAGAAATTCTAATATATTTAATCTTCTTATAACTAATATAACAGCTAAAAAGAGATGATAATTTTTAAGATAAAAAAAAAGATCATCTAAAATAACAAATTAATTAAATCGACAAAAAAAATACTGCAAATATATTAGAAATCCAAAGATTATCAAATTATTATAAAATCTGAATAGTGCTTTAAAAATGTGCCATCTTAATCCTAATTAAATGATACAAAAAGAATATCTTAGGACTAATTAGCTACAATTCCTGTGTCTTTGGACACAAGGGAAGATAGAACTTAAAAATGATCAAATTATGGAATCAAAAATATCCATAGGCAAAGCTAAAAAATCTATCTCGCTCATCTGTAAAGATTTTTCAATTCAGATTCAATTGGAGAGGTCTCAAAAACAATCTTATTGAAGAAGATAAGTTGGTGCTTATGAGTCAGCTAGTTATCGAGATATTTTGGCCACTCAGGTTTTGCAAAATTGCAATCTTATAATCGAGTTTTCATAGGGAAGCCAACTTCCTAAATATTACTATTTTAACAAGTCTTTCTCTCCTTTGAATTAGCTACAATTCCTGTGTCTTTGGTCTCCTGGGAATATAGATCTAAAAATTGTTAAATTTATGGAATTAATAATTTCCTAAAGGCAAAACTAAAAATTCTATCTCGCTCATCTTTAAAGATTTTTCAATTCGGATTCAACTGAATATACAAGCACCTCATCCAGGGGTCAAATGACCTTTCAATTATGCAAATTAGATTCACCAGGTCTTTAATAGCCAGAATGGTCTTTACAGTCACCATATGATTTGACATCATACTTGACCCCACTCAAGTACTCCACTATTAGATTATTAATAATTATTATGTTGAATTGAAACTTATATTTTTTATTCTTGTTTTTATTAATTTTTAAATGAAAAAAATTAAGAGATAAAAAAAAGATTATAAATAGTTTAAAGTTATCAAAATATAAGTTATTCAAGAATTTTCAATTTAATTTTGCATAACAGTTTTGTTTCTGCTAACTACGTATAATTTATTTTTTCTTAAATATCTTTAAAGTCCATTGTGCTATTAATCTATTTAATCAATTCCGTTATTTGTTTGATACTTCTACTTTATACTATATCAATGAAAATTTATACTTTCAATACAGAAAAGTGTATAATAATATTGTAGGAATACATTTGACTTTGGAAAATTATTTTAAATTGAATTAATAATAATTAACTTCGTGGTAGTTAACTTTGTCCTAGCCTAAACAATATATTACTAGTTCGAAAGAGATTTCAAAATTAGCAGGATTTTACCAATGGCGGGACCCTCTATCGTATCCCTAGAGAGAGATAATTCTACTTTTATTTTGGGTCATTTAAATCAACTTAACAAATAACCCAAAATAAAAGTAGAATTATCTCTCTCTAGGGATACGATAGAGGGTCCCGCCATTGGTAAAATCCTGCTAATTATGAACTCTCTATCGAACTAGTAACATACTGTTTAGGCTAGGACAAAATTAACTATCACGAAAGTAATTATTATTAATTCAATTTAAAATAATTTTCCAAAGTAAAATGTATTCCTACAATATTATACTTTTTTTAATAAAACTGGTATTTATTTTAATTTTTTTATAAATAATGATTTCATTTTACACATAAAACTACTTTAAAATGCCTCAGTTCTACTATTTAACACTTAAATTTGTAATATAGATTTTAAGAAATGGTAATTAAACTATTTGAAGTTAGGAGATATACTTTTGTATTGTTTTATTCCTCTCTAATTCTTCATATAGATGTTAAACTAAAATTAAAAATCTAATTAACATATCATATTTTATATGTAATATTAAAAACTAATGAAGTAAAAATTTATTCTCATGTATATAGAATAATTTATATTTTCTGTTAGCTAAATAAAAATAGTTAATTATCATTGTTACAGTTTCTAAACTAAGCGTATTTAATGTTTAAGTAACTCATTTAAATATCTCATAAATGCGATATTGATACTATAAAATTATTAACTAAATGACTCTTGATAAACATTCATTATTATAATGCAATAAAAAAACCATATAATTTTCAATATGATATTGAATTTTATTACTTTAACCTACGTTATTTTGTAAAGCTATTCCTCGTTAATAACCACAGTCTTAAAATAATAAATATTTTAATAATATGAAGAGTATGTAGAAATAAAATTAGCTGATATTGTTTTTAATTATGACTTTGTGAGAATGAATCGGTACAAGTTCAATTGAATTAATTAATCATGAACTATTTGCAGAAGCATTTAGAGTTTTTGGAAGTTCTTGTGTCAGCCTCTGATCTTAAACCCAAGCTATATTTGCAACGTTTAATATATGGATTATTTATTTCTAATAAATATCTTATTTTTAAGAATTTATTGATAAATCCAATTGTAGAATCAAGAATATTTAAATCAGAATAAAATCTTACTTCGACTTAAGCTTCAACTTTTCTTTTTTTTTTAAATATTCTAGTCTTGAAACTGATTTTGAATCAATTTAAGATGCATTATGATATATTTTACGAAAAATAGATGATTATAAGAATTTGATTAAGAATATTAGATATAATTAAAATGTCTGATCAGAAGATGACATGCCACTCACAATAAATGTAAGTTACAAAAAACATATCTAATTTTTATTTTTTTTAGTGGTTGTACCTGGTAAGAATGGTGACTGACTTAAACTGAGTTTTCGACAAGCTACAGAAAGAAAAGGGATAGGCACATATTATTGGAATGATGGTAACATCTATGAAGGATAATGGATGA
The DNA here is from genome assembly GCA_000711775.1 of Oxytricha trifallax. Classification (NCBI taxonomy): domain Eukaryota; phylum Ciliophora; class Spirotrichea; order Sporadotrichida; family Oxytrichidae; genus Oxytricha; species Oxytricha trifallax. The sequence goes on from ARYC01007659.1 coordinate 12,217, forward strand.
ATGATAAAAGCTGTTCTTAGATACAATACTTACTTAAGTCAATCCCAATACTTAATTATATTATCCTTTTTCATTTTAAATTAAAGACTTCCCCTTATTTTTCATAATTAATAATAAACTTAACAAGTACTTAACTGTCTATTATATTTTATAAGCAATTGAATGAAATAATCATTAGTCTGGCTTTAATTCTCACCTATTAAGTTTGCCATTATATTAAAGGCAGTATAATTAAAATGGGGAGACAGTTAAAATTAAATAAAAAAAGAGATCAAATATAATTATGATCATCTCAATATACATGAGTTAAGATCAAAACAGTCACTAATTTAAATTATGTTTGAATAGATCCTTATTTAAATTTAATTAACTAATAAACTAACTAAAAATGGAATTTTTGCTTTTTTCTCATCTTTTTTTATTTTTTATTTTGTTCATCGACCAAATAGATGCTGTAGCTGATCTTCAAGTTTTTTCATAATTTTCATAGATATCTTCCTCAAAAAAATTAAAGTGTGGAGTGTGTGGAGTCCAGCATAAACAAAAACAGTAGTAATAGCACTTATATTCTTAAAATCAAGCATTATTATGAGTCTAGGTTTTTTTCAAAAACATCTTGTTTTTCTAAATTTCATAGATGTGATTCCTAATGTTGAAGATGATGTTGATGAAAACAAAGAAAAAATCAGATATCTAAAATTTTGAAATTCTCTAGAATTTCAACCAAACTCATAATAATGCTTGATTTTAAGAATATAAGTGCTATTACTACTGTTTTTGTTTATGCTGGACTCCACACACTCCACACTTTAATTTTTTTGAGGAAGATATCTATGAAAATTATGAAAAAACTTGAAGATCAGCTACAGCATCTATTTGGTCGATGAACAAAATAAAAAATAAAAAAAGATGAGAAAAAAGCAAAAATTCCATTTTTAGTTAGTTTATTAGTTAATTAAATTTAAATAAGGATCTATTCAAACATAATTTAAATTAGTGACTGTTTTGATCTTAACTCATGTATATTGAGATGATCATAATTATATTTGATCTCTTTTTTTATTTAATTTTAACTGTCTCCCCATTTTAATTATACTGCCTTTAATATAATGGCAAACTTAATAATTTTAATTTTTCTGGCTATACTACTGATTCTTCCGCTTTCTTATAGTCTACTATCCGATCCATGAAACTCATTATTAACTTAACTAGATAATTCTTCATTTTAATGATAATTTAAAAGTAGATTTATTTTAATATAGCTAAATTTTCTATTAACTTGAATTCTTATATTACAAAAAAATCAGGAAAAGCTAAACAAATCATTTTATAAACCAAATCAATAGAATAGTTGTATTTACTAATGGTGGCGACCGCCTGACATTGATAAACTTTAATCTGATGAGAAACTCTATTTCCAACACCAAGATTATAATAACCAATTTTAACAAGACTTTCTAGGCTTTTTCAGCTATAACACCTACATTCATTATTATTATTTTTATTTTATTTCATATTGGGGATATTAGTAGCAGCTGTGTATTCACAATAAACACATACTACATAGATCATATCTAAAATTGTATATTTACAGGAGTTGAGCCTGTTGCTAGCAGCAGAGGAATTTCGCTGATAATCAGCAGAAGAGCAGAGTCAAGGCAGGGGAAACTGCATTTATGCAAATGGTTTGAGATACTCTGAATGTTTGAAGGATAGGTAGGACAGTAAACATTTTTGCAAGATATTTCTTATTCTTTTTTATTATTATTCAATATATAAATAGTTCATATATTTAAATTTTCTTTTGAAAAACTTTCCAAATGATTTCAGTTATCTTCATTATCAAAAGCAACTTGCTGATGAGAACTACTAGTTACAATTTTTTCAAGGGCTTGAGTTAGACATAAGCAGTTTTAATTAAATCAAGGTTCATTTATTCAAATTTTAAAGTACATAAACTGACATCAGGTTGTATTTTAGATTATCCTATAATCTATTCAATTACTAGATTTATGAGATAGTTTATATTTATCATTGCCTTATTTTATTTATTAAAGTTTGAGTTTTTTGTCTAATAAAGAATCAGTTTATCTCTATAAAATATTAAATTCTGTAGTGTTTAAGTAAGTGATCTATAATTTTATGATTCAGCATTCTAATTTGAGATCATACTCCCGTTGTCTAGCATTTGAGAATAATTATTAATCATTTGTTAGCATTTATATAAATCTTAAGATTTTTTATAACTCTTCTAGTAGATACTTAAATGTACAATTTTTATTTAAATATGCTATAGTAGCTTTATCTGACGAGAAGTATCCATATATCCAAGATAATTATATTGTTTAAAACATTATATTATTGAAACTGGATGAACAAATTTAGTCTCGACATTGGATTTATTGAGTTTTAACAAATATGTGATTGATTATTATTATTGACTTTTAAATCTGTGACTACTTTTATTTCTGCTTTTGATTCAACACCAAACGAGACAATATTTTCGGTGGAAATAACACTATTCGAAATTGTCTGGATATGCAATATTTTATATTAGAGGTTAAATTTTATATTTCATCTTTTGCTTGCAATAGAATTATACGCGGTTATTCTAACTTCGTAATATTTTATTAAAATTAATGTACTTATGTCAAGTGTAGTCAATTTCTTTTTATTATTGTCAATAACTATTTATTTGAGTATCTTCCTGAATGTGCTTCTTGTTAGATCATCATCTTCAATGTTTACTTACTCATCTCTACATCTTATAGCAATTTCACAATTTTTTATTCATTGTATTTACTTATTTGTTTCATTATATAAAATCAAATGTTACAGTTAATTATTTTATTTATTGGTTGTGCTTAATGCTGGACTTTCTCCAGTTGACTAAAAGAATCATTCGCAGCATATAATATTAATTGAGTTTAATTTGTCTGCTTTATAACTCCAATTTAATTTCCATTTATTTTTATTACACCTCAATTAAATAAAATTGTACTTTTTTATTACTCAATTGATTACTTTATATATTAAAAAATCATCATTTAAATTATATTAAGATATAATTTCGTAAAAAGAGATAGACTTTGTAGATTATTTAAGGTATATAAACAAAATGCCTATAATTTATGAGTAGTTAAGTTTTACAATTCAGTTGTGATTATATAGTTTATAACTAGCATAACTTAATAAAATTTATCAAATTAAACGTAATTTTAAATAATAATTATGATATTATGGATTAATATGAAGAATAGTCGACAATTAAGGCATCATTACATTGATTAATCAATAACACAGATAATTATGTTCCTATTAATAGATTTTCAATAAAAGTAACAAATAATGTATAATTTAAGTTTATTATAATGGGAAGATAGAAGTTAGGATCTGATGTTGTTGATGAGATACAGGAATATTAGCTTGAAATTAGAAGCAATCGCTATGGTTACTGTAACTTAACTGTCAAATCAGAGAGCAAAAAGTAATAAGAAGATATAGATTAATAAGCTTCAATTGTCGGAACAGTTTTAACAAGAGTCTGACTTTGTTAAGTTGAGACCTGTTAATATAAATACAATAAAATGATAAAATTAAATTTTAGAATATATACACTTAATTAGCCCACGAATGGAATAATCATTCTTTTCATAGTACTTTATAATGATGATTTACTGATTTTTACATATCTATAATTAAAGCCAATATCTAGTATTAAATATTATTAGGATCTAATAAAAGCCTTAATTAAGTATATTTTAAAATTAATTTGAAATAGGCTATATAAATTAATCATTGACTATCACATCTACCTTCAATATATTACTTTATGAAATAGTTAATAAAACTCTATTTAAATAATTCTTTATTTATATAACAAACTTAATTTCATGAATTAAGTGTTAATCTTCTGTAAACTCAATTGTCAGTTTTTCTTCTTCATCTTTTTACACTCGCATTGATTTGTTTGAATTTGTTTAAAGAAAATGTTATTTAATACATGTTAATTTATAATAAATGTAAAACTTTTATCCCGACAATAAATATTACTTAACAAATCTGTCACTATCATAATCACATAATGTCATTAGTAATTCAATATTTATCTGGTATATAATATTCGTAACTATATATTTCTATTTAATTTTTTTTTTTATGTTTGAAATGAATTAAGTACATTCCATGACACTTAATGGTTTAATCTATATTGTGTTATATATATGAATAATTAAAGCTTTTAAATGACCATCTGCATCATTAAAAAAATCCTACCGAATAGATAGATTTGATTTTAAAGATTTATTCGAATAACTACAAGAAAAAGAGTATTAATTTATATGAAGAAGGGAGGAGGTAATTAAAAGTGAATTAAAATATTAAATAATTCCCATTATTTAAATATAATTTTTAAGCTCATTTATTAAAATAAATTTTTGCATTTATATAAAATAATAAGTTTTATTGTAATAAATAATAAGCCTACATAAATCAGAATTAATGTTGTAATAATATTAATAACAATTTTATCAATTTGAGTATTTTTCATATTTTATAAATAAGAACCCTCTGAAATAAAGGCTTGCTTGCACAAATGTTTCCATAATTTTTATTCCATATTATCAGTTTAAAGTATATTAAATGAAAATCTATAAACAAATCTCCAGAATAAAACACTGTTTAAGTAATGGAATCTGTTATTATGTTTCTTCTAGCTATTCTCTTTTACATAGTAACCATAAGACATAAGTTTTCCAGGCGGTATATCAAGTTTGCCTTACTTTATTAAGAATTTTTATTAATTTTATTTAAATATCTTCTTTGTATCTCCTGTAAAGAATAATTTATAGTGGCATTATACAATATAATTCAAGAGATTTTACTAAATCAAGAATAAAAAAATCATGTCGTAATGAGTCTAATGTGTAAAAAAGGATCGCATTATTACAAAGAATATTGCTGGAGATTTTGTAATATTTTTTGTTGTTAGTCAACAATGAATTGGCTTTAATTAAAATAACCTTTTCTCAAAGAAGAAAAATCATTAGTGTTCTTTAAATATACTCAGTTTATGGTAATTAATAATAATAATTAAAAAATAATATTTTTATAGATCACAAGCAAGATTAAAGAGAGTTTATTTATAAGATAAAAAAGAAGGAATCAATCATTACGTAATGACAGAAAAGATGTTAGGAAATCATTAATACCAATTATGTTGCAACATAAATAAAAAAACACTCATTTAACAGAAGAAACTTCCTTTCAAAAGCAGACAAACAATTTTTCTGAAAGAATATATGCATAATACTAAACCTAGGATCAAATTACTGTAAAAATGTTCTTGCTTAAATTGTAAAGATTGATTAAAGAAAATATGATAAACTTTCTTAGTCTCCTAGTAAATTCTCTGTATCAAATCTATCAGCTGAGTGATTCTGTAATAATAATATTCTACGGACTCATGTTTAAACTTCTGCATTATGAATTATCCTTTACATTGATTGCATTGTAATATATACATATACACATCAAAAAAATAATGCAAGCCATTATTATAAGAAAATGGCAATTCTCAATATTCTGATCCATACCTAATGATTCAAGAATAATAGGTTTCATCATCTGATAGTAGCTTTTAGTAAGATTATTCATCATTTCATTGTTCTGATTAAAGTAGGGCTAATCATAATAATTATTATGTGCACCTCCAGAAATATAAAATAAATATCCCGATTTATTAACATTTATAAATATACTGACTATATAATTGACAGAATTTATGAAGAGCTTATCAAAGTATTTATAAAGTATATTTCTCTAATCTTTTCAACTTTGCAATTGAACATTAACAATAGTAGGAAGAATAAACCAATAATAAGATTATGCTCTAATAAGACTATTAATATTAGAGTAATTCTTGGTTGAAATTAGACAATGATGATTATATTATATTTTGGAGATTATATATTGATTATCATTACTAGGAAGGGTGAATCAAAGTAAAAATAAATAATTAACACTTTATTTGAACCTAATTGGACCATAATTCTTTACAATTTAGGGGTCTCCTATTTAGAGAAGACCCTAAAGGCTCTAGAATTGACATAAAGGATTATTACTTCAACTTGCTTTGAAGGACAACTACAGAATAAAGAGCAACAGCAATCGTACTTTTAACATTATTTTATGTCATAGGACATGGACTAGATTGACATATTAACTAATTGGAAGATGATGATATTAATTAAATTAAAAAATGACAATTCAGAGTATTTTAGCAATTTCACATTCCTTAAATTCTCGAATTAAAGATGTTATAATTTAATGCTATACTTGAGCAAGTACCTCTACTGTAATAAAGGCAGGTTAAATCTTCAAATTCAAAATAAACCATAAATTAAGATGAGCAGACCTTTTGGTTAAATAGTAATATATCGTCTCCTATATAGGTCAAAACTTTAGAAAACTTAAAGCTTTTATAGATTTTCTATATTTGTATATTACATTAAAGCTTATTGAGAGAGACTCTTAATTGAATAACTAGTAACAATCAAATCCAAAGTTATTGAACATAATCAAATGGATTAAATAATAATTACCTATTTATTTTAAGCGCAAAGATCCTATACCATCATCTCATATCTAATCATCCTATTCAACATTTCTACTCGGCTAAGGTAGAATTAAAATCATTCTATAATAAAGTGTAAACACTTAATTAATAGTCTTCTCCTATCTATCATTATTTTATTGAATAACAAGATCATAAAAAGCAAAATAGAGATTTGATAAGTCATTATATAATTTTAAAGAAGGAAGTGACTCCTAGTCAAAAGAATCTTGGCTATTAAATAGTTAATCTAAACAAATCATAATTTAATAAAAATCAAAATTTGATTAGATTCTTATCCGCAATTCAACAGAACATATTCATTCACTAAACTAAATTACTGATTAAAATATACAATAACTCACACTTCCGTGACTTTAAATAAATAATTAAGTTTTAATCAGTATTAGAGATATCTTTTACAAATATTACTAAGCAGAGATAAATCTGTTATAGAGCGATTGAAGAATGTAACTTGGTTTATTAGCATTAAAATACGATGATAAACTCCCAAATTTCTATAGAGTGAAATCAGTTTTCCTTATCTAATTAGTCCCTATTAACTACCAAGAATTAGATAATAGAAATATAGCAGCGGATGTGCTTCACTTCAGTTTAACACTAGGAAAATAAGAATATATTGGTTATCTTTAATACTCACAAATTAGACTTTAAAGAAGAGGTATCACAAAGAAAACATTAAGAAGATAGAAAAGATGATGTTGAGAAAGACTTGAACTAGTTGAGTGATTATTACATAGCTAAATTAATATTAATTAAAAGGGCTTGACCTATAACTGTTACAACATATCTAAGATCATTTATCATGGAGTCAATTATCTTATATTTTGTATTTGATTAATTGTAATCTATAGATAAATATAACTGTATAACTACTATTTTTATTCATTTTTTAATATCATTAAATTGACAATCAAGGATTTAGTTTAATGCTAAATATATATATAATATAATATTTTTATTTAATTTTGTGATATTTTGAAGTTAGTTTTTCATTTCAATATATTAATTTAAATTTATATTTGCTCTTACTTTTTTTAAATTAATCTTTTATTAAATCTTTCAGCTAATTTGCTGCAGTTAAATTTATGTTGATATAATTATGCTATTATATAATGCATTTGTTATTGATACCTCTTTTTGAAATATTTGACATTTAATATATTAAAGGAGGCTATTAATATTCTCGCTTTTATCTTTAAAGCTCCTTGTGATTAACTATTCTTAATTATAATATTGATTATTAAATCTTGCTTATTACAACACTTCTAGTGAATATTATGCTTTTATCTATGATAAAATAATTAAATACAAGATGTTTAATACGATTGCTTTAATCCACTATATAATATATTAAGGAATAACAAACTAAATAGAGAATTTTAATTGTTACAACTCATCTTCATAATTAGTATTATTTTTTATTATAAACTATTTATTGAGATCATGAATAATATTTATTTCTTAATAACAGTCTTCTTTTTATCTAATTAAGTGGTGATCGTCTTTATATCCAATACCGCAAATCAACCATTAATAATTGAAGGTTGTCTTTACTTCTATTACTTAGAAAACGATTCATGTTTCGATTAACTTCCAATTCAATTATGCAAATCAAATCCATATTTCTACCAACTTTAGTATCTCATTTATCGGCACAATGTAATTTTGGCTTTATTAAGAGCATTTTCAAAACAAGAAGAATTAACATCCATTAATAATTAACTCGCTATTTCTTTCATTTAAATTCTGACTATAACTTCAACATATTATAAATACAAATATTTATTATCCAGAGTAAGTATCTTTGAAAGCACTAACAACTGATTCTTAAACATCAGTTTAAGTTTTAAAATTTATCAACCTTTTAGCTTATCTTCGAATATGTGATTGAGAAATCTGCATCTCTGCTTTATGCAACAATTAAACAATTTAAGTTTTGAGAATCGTGAAGAAGTATCTTTATTCATACCATAGCATAGATATTTCTTTAACTAATTTAATTATATATATTTAAATAAAATTAATCACTTAAATAAGTTAATATCCAACTATTTATTTAATGATTAAGTATCTAAAGGCTAAAAGTAAACTAAATTAACATTAAACCACTCTTTTTATTATTAATCTATATAGATTTCTACTTTGAACTTCTGCTCTGCTTACTGCTTGTTTCATGCCAGGACCAAACATATCTTTATTCAAATTAAACCCAGTCAAATCAAGATAAGACTATTTGGTAGAGTTTTACAGTGTTAAAGTGCATTACTCTTTTTTACCTCATATAACTGATTAAGATTATAATTTTATATTTAAGTCATATATATATATATATATTTAATGAATTGGTTTCTCCATCAATTTGAAGATTGCTTCTCTCTGGAGTTATGAAGAAACCAGGCAAATGAATATGTGTAGAATATAGTTGAATTAACTAGCTGTCTAGCAATGATATTACTTGCAAATATAATATTATTAATTGATTAACTTGGAAATATATAACGGGGAATATTGCAATTAAAACCGTGTGTTTTTAGTTTATCAGAAATGTAGGATTTTAAGCAAAATAAATAGAAATGCTTGACATAGTTGATAAATTAGCTTAGATGACATTACAAATGATATTATCAAGTCAATACCTATAAAGAAATTTATTTCTGTAATCATTTTACAATAGTGAGATAAAATTATTATTTTGTCTAGCTATATAATACAATGCATATATACATTCAATAACTAAAGTTATGTGAATATAAAGCTTGATATTTTGACGATAAATTATTAATACAACTCACTCATTTAATCAACGAAGAATCAGACAGGGGAAAATAAAATTACATTAAAATACATCATTTTTATAGACTAATCGCAACCATTTTATTTAAAGACAACTAAATGTTTCAATTACAATAATTTAACAGCCTAAAATAAGTAGCAACTAAATCAACATGATTGAATCTACCAAAAGAAATGCTACTATCTGCATTAGAAATCACAGTGAGACTTATTCTTACTGTAAATTAACTTAAATTTGTGGAGCATTCTAATTTATCTTCAGTTTCGATAACTACTTCTAATAAAAGCTAATACAGTAAGTGAGAACTATCAAGATGCTAGGCTTATTAACAGCTCTATTCGTTCAAATAGTGAAAACTTAGTTATCAATCTTGCGTTATCTCATCTTTAAAATATAAATATTATACAATGATATATATAAATAAATTTATTTACATAAAGTCTTAGTCAATTAATTAGTTATTATATCTAACATGTACCCTATAACATAATAACCACAACTAATTTAACATTTACTTAAAAAAATTGACAAATTGTTGGTTTTAAGCAACATGTGGCTGCATTCGATTAAAGCGAATCCAAGGATGAATAGTATTTCTATTAAAATTTGTAATTTAAAATGCTTGAGCTAAAGTTACAGATATTAATAGCCAATAGACTATTAATTATTGCAAATTATATAATTTAATCAATATAAAGGAAATCATGCAATACACATATTTAAGAATTCAGTTATTTCTGAAATAAAGTCGACTAAATCTTGAAATTTTAGTTAAAACCCCATTGATAAATGTTTAAAAGGTGACAAAGGTAACATTGAATCTTTAATAATCAATTAATAACACAATAAAACAAAGATTTTTATAAACTCTAACAATTAACATTGAAAATAGACACTCTCAATCTAACTGAAACTAATCAACCCTGTTATGTCAATGAATGATACTGAATCAGAGCATTAAGCCTCAAGCTCTAAATGGCGACCTCCCTTAGACAGTGATCTGATCTAGGTTGATGACAAATACACAGGCACTACCAGAGACGTCCAGTGAAGATGCCGTTATGCCAGTATTACCAGAGGGGAGCCTTGCAGGCATGGGTGCAGAGGGAGAGGAGGGTGAAGCCATTGACCTTTTTGACATTTACTGTAACATCAATACAAGCATTTACATCTCATAGCTGCCTTAAATTTCCAGTTACCTTGTATAATATAACAATAATGTAACTTTCTCTAGTGACACAGAAAAAACTTGTGACTCTTTGAAAAGTTGTAAGGTTGGTTATAGCGTATTTCAAGCATTCCTTGGTGCATTTTTAGTAAGAAGAGCATGATGTAGGTACTCCATTTGCGCTTAGACTATTAGTAATGATTACGCCTTCTCTCTTGGTATCTGAGCCTGCACAATTTAGCGCGAAGAAGTCATAATGGAGATCTGGAGTGTTAGATTGGGAGGGAACTCCATTAGTCGAGATGCCAACGAGTGCAGCGCGAACTGTAAACTGCTTCAAGATTCCTCTGCATCCCTATTGGTAAGTACACTCAATCTCTATTGAACCCCATTAGATAGTTGAAGAATCCGCCTAGGCGCCCAAATAGGAAATAGAGGAAAACGTTCAGTACAGAGTGGAAAGACTAGCAGGATGGAGTATACACGCAATCTGAGAAATAGAAATGTGCCTTAGAGCGCTCGCACAAAGGCATTGAGTGGTCCCTCCAAATAAAGATCTCTGCTTATCTCAGCCTTCAGCATAGATGTCTTAATCGGAAACCCCATCTCCGTAAAGAAAAACAAGGAGAATCGAGTGGTGCCTCTGGCGCCCTCCAATCGAAGATCTTTCCGTGATTTCCCCCTGCAATTTTGGTTTGACATAAATGTCTAGAAGCCCAATATGGAGACCAGCCTCCAGTTGGTGAGTCAGTCAATGGGGGAGAGGAGAGACTCGTGAATGTGGGTGTTAATGAAGATGTCGAGCCTGCTATAGGCGAGAGAAGAGACAATGCCGATGGCAACTACCGAGGAGGATGTAGGCCTGGCTGTGGAGATTGCAGAGGTGGCAGAGATGGCTTTAGAGGA
>ARYC01007660.1:0-28169 GCA_000711775.1 Oxytricha trifallax
AGAAAATTAGATTAAGATCTTAAGTATAATTCAAAATTTAACAAATAAGAAATCAATACCAATCATTGCCGATGTAAAACATCATGACTTATGGAGAGAGATTCATAAATTCCAGATAAGATTTGGGGGAAGACTTTTTGATGTAATAATAATAGACCCCCCTGGGATAACTTTGATGTCAATGCTAAACAAGGGTTTAAGCCTTCATATAATTTACTCAGTGATAAACATATTTTTTTAGATTCCATTTCACTTGATTCAGAAAGATGGGTTTGTTATAATTTTGGTAGTCAATGCTAAATAAGAAATTGTGCTCAATGAGATGAAAAACCTAGGTTATACGTAAATTTTTATTCCTATTAAATAATTATTGTTTAGGTATGTAGATGAGTTTATTTGGACAAAGACAACTTTAGATGGCTAGGTTAGATCAGGAAATGGGCATGCAACCAGACATGCCTTTGAAAAGGCTTTCATCTTTGGCATAGGAAATTACAAAATTAGAAAAGATGGATACAAGGTTCCTAATGTAGTAGCAGCCCCAATAAGAAATGCCTCGTAAAAACCTGATGAATAGTATGCTTTAGCTGAAAGTTTATGCCCTGGGGGTTTTATGATTGAGATTTTCGCCCGCAACCACAACCTCAGAGATGGTATTGTCTCGGGTTGGTAACTAGATATGATAATTTTTTAATAATAAACCATTCATTTGCATCGTATAGTTATTTTAACATTTTAAATTTCTTCTCTACTCTCAAAAATTCTACCTTATTAATTAATAAAAAAGATATATCAATTATATAATTAAAAAATCAAAGATAAATAAAAGAAAATAAAATTATAACTAAATAATGAATTTATAAATTCATTTATTGAATATAAATAAATATTAATTTAGTGTATTAAAATAAGTTTTACTATCACAGCATAAGAATAATTGATGGTCAATTTTCTCAGTGCTAATTTCTGTATAACAAGTTTTATAACTAAAATAGTGACTAAATATAAATATAGTAGATTATCAGGCACAACTTATCGAATGCCTTAATTCATTCTGATATCTATTCCGCTATCTCAAGCGAATAAAGTAAAAATATTTCTTTGCTAAAAAATGCGCAGATTATTACATGAATATAGCTTCCTAAAGGTAATTTAGAGCATAATTAAGGTTGGTGTCTTCTATACTTATAATAAGTTAAAATAATTTGCAGATGTTCTTTCTCTTATTTAGAACATGTAAATCAAGCTTCTCAAATCTAATGGACAAAGATTTTTACTTATCAAAAGTGGATTCATATTTCATTCAATTGTTTAGGAGTAGATATTTTTATATTAAAAAAAAATATTTTACTTTAGAAATATAGTTAAATAATCTATATAATCTTTATTATTTTTATTCTAATAAATATTTATGATGATAATTTCAAACAATTTTATCGAGCTTAAAATAAAGTGTTTTGAAATTAACAATTATTTTATAAATCTTAATAGGGACAAAAAGATATAAAAATGCTTAATTTAATTTAAAATTTACAATATTTTTTAAATTCATTTTTTTATTGGGATTTTTATGATTTTTCTTTTTTATATTTTTTTTTCTTCAATTTATTAAGATTCCCATTTCTATTATGTATATTATAATAACTTTTCATATTTATATTTTAATTCTGAATCAATAAACCTATTCCTTTTGAAATTCTTGAATATGGATATATTTAATTCATTAGATAAAAATTAGAATCTATCTTTATGATGATAAATCAAAATTAATCTGATAAATAAAGTAAAAGGTTTACAGCAATAGTAATCGTTAGATAAGACCAAGATTATTATTCATATTAACATTTAAATATTAAATATTTTTTGAAAAATAAAGATTCTTAATTATTAAAACAGATCTCTAGCAACGGTAACACAAATTTCAGGGGATATTTTCTTAAGCTAATTCATATAAAAATGTTTTGCTGTAATTTTTAATAATAAAAATATGGAATCAAATAATTTATTTAAAAAATTACTAAAATTTTTATTCACTAATATATATATATATATATATTATAAATTTACATACAAATATAATTATCAATAAAAAAACTAACAACATATTAATAAATAAAATAATTCACAATATAAAAACAAAATATTTTGATATAATATTGATGTTTTTTCCCTTATAATTGAAATTTTAAATAGGTTCATGATTTATATGACTCCAAAAATATAATCAATTCAATTTATTATATGCATATATTAAATCAAATCAACTTAAAATATTAAATTAATATATTATAGTTATTATAAAATCTCAGCAGGTTGATCTATTTATAAAAATAAAATATTAATAAAATCATAAAAACGAATTATTTTTAATATTTTATTTTAATAACAAAAAAATATGTTTATTATACAAATCATCTTTTATAATTTGCTAACTATTTTCCCTAATGTGCTCTTCAGCATTTAAACCTTTACTTAAATATCTTGTTTAATTTTTATAATTAAACATATTATTTTTTTTTTAAAAAATATAAATAAAAATAAATATATATTTTTAAAAAAACGAAATTATAAATTAATTATATTTTTAAAATTTTGCAAAATTTTTTATAATGTTGATCATAATTTTTTGAAAAAAAAAGTTTTCAATATAAATAATTAACAACATAAATTTAAGTTATAAAATTAAATATATACTTAATATAAAGAAATAAAAAAAGGATAAAACAAGCACTCAAGTTTAATTTTAAATAGACTCAAAATATTGTAAAGTATGACAATAAATAGTAAATAAATTACTTTAATTACACTAAATATAAACAAGTTTTGAAACTATATATCCTACAATTAAGTATATTTCTCAAATTTAATTATTAAGATTTTTTTTTCATTTAAATTTTTAAGAAAATTCTTGAACTTTACAATAAAATTGCTAAAAAATTACAATAATATATAAACAAAACTTTAACAATCAACTTTCCTGCTTTAATGATGTAATTTAAATAAATAACAATTAAATATAATATAAAAGGCTTAAATTACTCAACGTATAAATTAAATATTTTTAATAAAACCATTTTTTATAAATAATTATTTGTATGCTAAATTAATATTTTTAAATATTAATAAATGGCAGTTAATTTATTTTATCTAATTATGATTTCCTAAATTTGTGATTTTCATTAATGATAATGATATTTTTATCTTTTTCAATATAATTTATAAAAAAAGAATTAATAATTAAGAAATTTTATTGAATTCAAAACAAAAAGCTATCATTAATATAAATAATTATTTTTATTAAATTAAGTTAGTCAAATAAATTTTTTTTTTTATATTTTTTATTTAAGTTCTTTTTTATAACAAAGTGATAAATAAACTAATATATTTTTATTTTTACAACCTTTTTATACAGAAGTTTCGGCCAGAATTCATTTTAATTTAAATGATAATAAATAAGTAATCTAGTAAAATATAAATTCAATAATAGTTAAAATGAGGATGTTATTATTTTTTAAACAAATAAATGTATAGGATAATAAATTTAATTATGGATTTTATATTTTTGTTGAATAATTATAGTAATTTTTCATTGACTATTCTCAACTTAATTAATATATTTAATTAAAAATTAATTATTTTTAGTTTTGGACTACTGTTTAAGGGTAGAGGAGTCGAGAAAGCGGAGTCTAGGATAGGGTTGGATGACTTATTCTCATTGGGAATGGGGTTTGAAACTAATAGATTTTATTGTATCTACCAGATAAAAAGCTCAGGATTACTCATCCAGAAATGTATGATTTTATATGGCAGCACGTTACATGGCCAGAAAATCAGAAGTGTATACATGGAAGAAAAACCAAGAGTTTGGACAACATCGAGTTTAATAGTGACTTTACTTGTTTCTTCTAAAGAGGAGATTAAGATTGAGACTTACTTTCCTTCAGTATTAATTCCACATAATTTTAAATTCCTAATAACTTAAGTAACTATCCATAACTTTTATTTAATTATTTTGCTAATTTTAATTTATTAAATTTAATTATAAATTATATTCTCTGAATAAAATCAAATTTTATTAATATATATTATATTTCATTTATATTATTTGCTTCTAAAATTAATATATTATTAGTATATTAAAAATAAAACAATTAGATATTAGTAATTTTAATTTAAAATTATTTGAGTATAAATTACTTAAAATTATGCCCTGTTGTTAAAGCAACTATGGGCAGATTAAAATGAAAAAATGAAAAAAAAAACTTACTAGAGAATCAATCAAAACCAAAATAAAAGAGATAAGAAATGAAATAATTAATTAACTTGGAAAAAAACTCAAACTTGGATAAAAAAAAAAGATTAAAAAATGCATGTTTGAAATGCTAAACTATAATAATTAATCTAATAAAGAATCAGGGTTTACTTATTCAGATCCCTTAGTATCAAGTAGGGCAGTAATTTTTCAATTTATATTCAAATAATTATATTAAGTCTATATATTTATATAATTTACCTTTATTTAAATTATAATATTTATCATGTGCAAATGTTGTTGCCTTATACTTTATACTCTAAAGACTTTCATTAAAATATGATTCAAATACAAAATTAATTTAATAAATTTAAAAAATAATTATCTAAAAATAAGTTTAATTAAAAATCTTAAATTTTATAAATGATTGATTTTTAAATAAACACCTAAAGCTCAATTAGTAAGAAGATTTTTTTTAAATCAGTTTAAAATAAATTGAAGGAAAAAAAAACACTTATTTATAATAATTAGAATTACTATTAATTTTAAATAAATATAAAAACTTATTAAAATTTTTTGTTGATATTTTAGCTAAATATCCAATATGTAAAATCTAAATATAAATGTCTTATTTAATTTAATTTATATTTTTAATAAAATTAGGTTCATTAGCAATCTGTTAGCTAATTAAATTACTCAATAATTATTGATAAGAAGTTTAAAATATATCTTTAACATTAGCTTCAATAATATTTTATTTTCTAATAATAAGAATAATGTAAATATACTCTATAGTATTTGATCATTTGTAATTATTTTTGATTTATCCTTACCAATATGTAATATAATTTAACTATAATAATTTCATTGATTAAATTGTTTTTATTTGCTATTCTTTTTATCTGAAAGGATACTTTTCTAACTACCATTTAATTAATAATCTAAAAGAAAGTTTTAACAGATAAATGGCAAAATTTGTTTAAATCCAGAGAAATGATAATTTATTTCAAAGCTGTAATTGACTTTGAATAGACTTTAATCTAGACACCCAATAAATATATTTAACTAAAATTTACTGAATTTATAAAATGAAAGAATTGATTCAGCACCTGCTTTCTCGCAATTTTTTTCTGCTTCTGCTACATATAGATTGTTGAAAATATGCTTAAGTTATTTCAAAGATAATTTAAAGGTATTTTATGTTTAATCATTTATTGCATTTATATAATTTGTGAATCAATATATTAAAAATTATTAATTAATTTTTTTTATTAAAAGAATTAACTTTACTTTACTTATTTATTTAATTATGACTTATATAATTTATTTATATTTCTAAATTTCATTTTTTTTATCTTTATAAATTATAGTATGCTATAAATAAGTTTTTTAAATTATAACTTTAACATAACTTGAAAATCAATGAATAAAAATAAAAATAAAAAATGACAAAAAATTTAAATCAATTTCTCATTTTATAATATATATATCATTAATTTTGCTGTTATTTATCAAATTTCAGAAAAACCTTATAATTTTTACATTGATTTATATTGAGGGAAAAATTTTTTTTTAATCAATTAATATGATTAAATATATAAATTAAATAATAATATAAATTGTATTGAACAAATATAATTTAAAACTGTCAATATATATTTAAATGAATATCAAAATTATACTTTAATTTCTTATTATAATATTAAATATTGTAAATTTAAAAAAAAGAAATATATATTTATAATTTATTATAAAATCAAACAATCATTGTAACAATCAAGAAATACTGAAAGACAAATTCAAATATATCATTTAATTATTTATATGTAAAATTATAAATATAAAAAATAGAAACTTGATCATAAAATATAGTAAAAAGAAAATATAAAATAGTTTAAAAAAATGTGTAGTGGGAGGCATTTAATATTTATTTTTATTGATATTTTCTTTTAAATTATGAAATTTAATTATAACATGCCAGTGATTAAAACATTAATTTATTATGAATTAATTTCAATTATATTGCCTTTTTTTTATATTATTAATTTTCTTTAAATTAAAAATTTATACAAATAATATACCGAATTAAACATGTTTCTTGTAAATGAGCCTTGAAATTTTACTTTAGTAATAATTATATTTTATTAATTATAATATTTAATAATGCTGATAGAAATAAAATTTTACATTTTTTATTAAAACAGTTATTCAAATAGATAAAAATATATAAGGATATATAAAAAATTTTTTCATATTAAATAGTAGATCATACTTGCTAAGTAATGTATTTAAAAGTTAAAGAATATATTTGAAATTTATATAATTTGTTTTTTAACTAATATGATCTTGATGATAAGGATTAATAAATATATCGTATAAAAAATATTCAGATAAAAATGAAGATTTTTAAAGATTATGATTGAAAAAGATTAGTTAAACCAATCAGATGAGGGCCATTCGTTAAAATACTATACTTTTACTTAGAGTCGATCGTAAATTTAGTTTATCAGTTGAAGGGCATTACCATTAATTATTTATGAAATACTCATATTACAAATAGTTGGCTTGATTTAAAATTAAATAGTCATATCCAAGTTTAACTTACTTAAAATTTTTTTTAAAAAAAATTTCCGTATCTTATTATCTATTACAACAAAGAAATGTGTTATTAATTTTATTTTTTTAGATTCATTAATAAAATAATATTAAATTACTTTTTCTTTTATTCTATAATAATAATGGAAATTATAATCTTATTTAAATAAATATTTAATTAGTTAATAATCATATTATATTTATTTTTTTTTATATACTCAATTCACAATTCTTTTAATAAACTCAAACTCTTTCCATTGAGAAATCAAATGCTAGACACAACATTCAAAAGTGTGTAAAACTAAATCTAAGATGAAAAGCAAAAAAACTTTCTTTAAAGTGAATGATTGAATTAAAAATTCTATTTTATAATTAATTATAATTTATACAACCTTAGCTCATATGATTGAATATAATTTAGAAGATATAAATATTTGTAATATACAAAACTAAAATATATATTAAATTAATTAATTATTAATAAAATTTATTATATTTTTATAGATTATAATAATAGTGTAATATCGAGTAAATAGGGGTTAATTGAAATTTGTAAATAAATCTTCACATAAATATATTAATTCCAAAATAATTATGATATTTACTTAAAGGATATTTATAATTTGATTGCACTTCTTGATAAATTAATCATTTTCAATATTAATTTTTTGTATAAATCAACCAGCTTATGATTAAGAGGTTGAAAACTTATGCAAGATTTTCAGAACATATTTTGCATTTTTTTATAAATTAGTTTTACTTTGTAATATGATAATTTTATCATTCATTATAGAAGTTAGTTAATAAAAGTAATTGAAAAATTAAAGAAAAACTTAAATATAATTTACTCAATGCAATTATTTATAAATCTTTTATAATATACAATTATAAACGTATTCTAAAAACTATAAAATCTTTGCTATAAAACCTGCTCTCCTTAAATTTAAATTATAAATATTTAATTCATGGCTGCTATTTTTTAATGAAGAAATTTTTCTTCTGTATTTAAGTTTTGCATATTTACCTTTTTTACGTATTTTATCTAAATTAATAATTAACAACATATAAAATAATTATTTAACTCAATATATAATATTTAAAATAAAGAAAAATAAAAAAAGGAATTAAAAACACTCTAGTTTATTTGCAAATAACTCAAAATATTGATAATTAAATCACTTAATATATTATAAATTCCTTTAATTACATATATCCTTAAATATAGTATATTTCTCAAATGTAATTATTAGGATTTTCATTAAGATCTTTCAAATCCATAAGAAATTTCTTGCTTTCTTACAGTAAAACTACTATAAATTTTTAAATTATTATAATAAAAACTTTTAACTAAAAAATAAGTAGTAATGATATCCTCTTACTAAATATTTCTTTGCATTAAAGCATTTTTTTAAATGAATTATTTTTTAGTTGTATATTGTAATTATATTTACAATTATTTAATTTATGGGAGTTTATTAAATATTCTTGGTAAAAAATTTGCTTATATTATAAAGTTTTAATAATAAATTTATATTTTTTTCGATATTTATCCAATAAAATCATAAAAAGTAGGAGTTTTTTATATCAAAAGGCTTTGTTTATTAATTAAAAGAATTAATTAAAAGTAAATAAGTTATTTAGTAGTTTTTCTAATTAATTTAATTTTAATAATGAAAGTTAACGACAAATTAACTATCTTATTATTTAAAATTTTCTTTCTCAGAATATTCGACTCGAAGTTCAATTCTTAATCTTGTTAAAAATAAATGAGTAATATGCCAATATAAATTCATAAATAATTTTTTTAATTTTCAAATTAATTCATATTTATAATTACAACATAAATGATTATTTGTATATCTTTGATTATTAATAATAGTTATTTAAAAAATATTATTTATTATTTATTAATTCATAAAAGAACATTATTAATTTTAAAATTATTTTAAAATATAATTAAAATATTATTATTACTAATCTTATTATCATTTTTAAATTATTATATTTTAGATAAAAATTGAGTTTATACATAAACATGATATAAATTAGTTATATTATTTCTTTTCTAAAATATATAATCATATTAAATTATTTATTGAATAATTGAAATTTCTATATCTGCCTAAAAAAATACTATTTGCTTTGAATAATTTTATATAGTATAATAAAATAATATAAATATATAT
The DNA here is from genome assembly GCA_000711775.1 of Oxytricha trifallax. Classification (NCBI taxonomy): domain Eukaryota; phylum Ciliophora; class Spirotrichea; order Sporadotrichida; family Oxytrichidae; genus Oxytricha; species Oxytricha trifallax. Next base: position 9,034 of record ARYC01007660.1, read on the forward strand.
TTTTCAAAATAAATTAACATAATTTACTAATTTACTTAACTTCTCTGGATTGTAAAAATAAAAATTTGGAATTCTTCAACTAGAAAAATATCAAAGTTTTGAAATATTAATTTATTATTAATGAAAAGTTGGGTAGCTTTCGACAATTTTAAGTTTAATAAAATTATTATTTTTAAATAGATCTCATGAGCTTTCTCAGCTTTAAAATCTACTTTTAATAAGTAAAAGTATTAAGTCTAAGTTGTTAAAAATAAATTATTTATAATTTTATAGATTACTTACTAATTTTTTTAAAAAATATATTATTTATTAAAATTATTGGTTGATAAATTAGGCAAATTGGCTTATGGTAGAATGTGAAATATTAATAATTTTTTTTAATTTAGTACGTTTTTTATAAATCCGCATCATCAAAAATGCGTGAATAAAAATACAAACTTAGGATGGACGAGAATTGATAAATTTATTTTATCTTTTAAAGTTAATAATATTATAAGGATATGGCAATACATTTAAAGTATTTTGATCAATAGATATCTTTAAAAAACTCCTCTTTTTTATTAATTAAATTGATTTAATTTATAAGGTTTCATTTTATTTGGCTTGTCATGGCATTATTTCTTTAAAAAAGTGTTCCCAAAAACTATTTATGAATTCACTTAATTTAATATTGTTTATATAAAATAATTGAAAGAATGGTGCAATAAAATTTCAGTAGTCACTCAATAAATTAATTAAACCCATCACAAAAAATTAATTTATTTACACAAATAATAGATGAAAATTAATCTGTGTAAACAATTGAAATGATGAAATACAATCTTAATATTATTCTATAATTAGGTTCTTCGCATTGGCATTTGGATAGTTCACAATTAATTCCTAAAGTTTAAATATTTTTCTAAGGTTTGCAAATCTTTTGAATTTAACTGTATTAATATTATTTTGAATTATTAATAAATTGCTCTGTATTTTTAAAAAAAATAAATTGTGGTAGATTATAATATACCTATTAATTATCACAATCTTTTGATTTAGAAATCTATTCATGCATAGTTTTTAATCTTAAATTATTAAAAGTCTTTGAATTTTATAAAACGGAAACATAAGTCCTTGTGAAAATATTTATTAGTAATTATAAAAATCAAAATAATCCCTTAATTTATATTTAAATAAGCTTTAAAATATTTCAATCAAATTGGCTTAACCATATTTTTTTTTAATATTTAATTTTAATAGTAAAATGAAATATATTCGATTTATATATTTATTAATATATTAATTGAAAAAAAAAACATAGTTAAAATTTCTATAATTAAATATAAATTAAAAGTCATTATTATTTTATAAGTTATTTGAAGTTATTCTAAATTTTATAAAGGATTGGTATTGTTTGATCATTAAATATTTATCTAAAATTAGACAAATAAAAAGTAAATTGTTATAATAAATTAAATAGGTAATTCCTATTATAAAATTAATTTTAAAAAAGAGAATTTATTGGATTTTTAAGATTTATATTATAAAAGTTTAATTAATGTATTGATCATTAATTATTTAAAAGAAATAGATGTATAAATATGGAATACGTTTTTGTTTTAAATCAAATTTTTGGTAAAAAAAATTGAAAATTCCTTCATTTATAAAAAATGCCACTAATAAAATAATATATTTATTCCTATTTCTTTATAATATTCGTATTAATTATGATTTTGCCTCAAATCAATTTAATAAATAATAAGATTGAAGATAACATGCATCACCAATCATTTTTTTAAATATAAAATAATTAAGAATTAGTATATCTATATACTTATTCATGCTTACCTTCTCTTTTCATAACTCTTCTTTTCTTAGTAAAGCAACATTTTATTGCTATTTATAGCAGTTATTTGTGTAATTGAAACTAAAAATTAAAAAATAAAAAAAATATGAATACAGTCATTTGGACTTATAATTTTTATAATATATTACAACAATATACTTCAATCAATTTCACTTTATTTAGAAATAATTTAATAATTTTTTTAAAGATTTCTTAAAGAAATTCTAAATTAATTTATATTTTAGGAAGTTAATTATTACAATATTCATACATTAATATTTTAATCTTTATATCAAATTAACATTATAATAATTAATAATATTAAAACGTTATAATGATCAAATACTTCCTCAGTATTTTCAATTTAAAGTCATTTTTAGTATTTACTCAACTTCTTTTTTTTTATATTTTAAATATTTAACTTTAAAATGAAATATGTCAGCTTCGTTGTAATTTAAGATTAGATTAATTATCTTTCTCTACTTATACTGCTATAATTAATAATAATTCTCTTTTTTTATTAGTCTAATGAGTCATCATAGTCATGAAAATAAATTTATGAAAGCTTTTAGTAGTATTTGATTAACGTCAATTAAATTTTAACATATCACTGTTTGATACTAAAATCAAACCATCAATCTTAGTCGTGACGTTGACGTGGCAATCCGTGAAGTGGCAGTCGTAAAGTAGAAAACTCAAAAAAAAACCAGTCTCACTATCACCTAGTTTCCTCTTGAATCAAGATGTCAGCCAGTTGTAACCCGAGTACAGAGCTCGTAGACTATAGTGACTATGAAAGCTTTGTTTATAAAATAGTCAATTAAAATTATTATTATAAATTAATAAATAAAATATTAATTCTATTATATAATTAAATTACATTTATATTTTAAACAAATTAAGGAAGGGAAAGTTTCCTGGCCAAAATACATGATAAAAGATATTTTTAGTGAAGTTTCCTGGAAAGTAAAAATTTTTGTTAGAAAAAAATTATTTCTTTTCTTTATTTATAATTTGTGACATTTACAAACATATTTAGGGATTTTCATAAAGTATGATGCAATAAATTTAACTTTGACTTATAAATTTTTGTTATAACTAAAAAAAATATTCCTTAAAATATGCAATGTTATGATATTAGATAATAGTAGTATTTTATCTTTTTTAACTATTCTAAGCTGTTTAGCTTATCCTCTTTTTCTTTAATATGTTATAAACTGTTAAGTTTTACTTTTTTATATAAAAGAGTAAAATCATTATTATAAGGAGAAATGATTAATTTTAATAAACTTTTAATAACTAAAGAAAATCACTAAGTCTTTTAATTCCTCATATTCTTTCAAATAATGAGTAACTCTGGGATTCGAACCCGATTTAAATTATATTTAAGCCTTTTATGTAATCCATCTTACCACATGTCTAATATTTAAGTTTTATTGCCTTAATGAACTTTTAAATATGTTTGAATAATTAATTAAACCACTCATTATCTAACATATTTTTATTTGAAAAGTTCTAAAAGATCACACAAGAAAAACTCAAACGCTCATTAGAAATCCTAAAAGAATTCCTTAAAATCATAGAAGATAAACTAAGAATATCTGAGGAATTTTAAATTGAAAGAAGATGATTCTCCATTCTTATAAGTAAAAGTGTATGTAGAAGAAAAAAAATAATAAATGAAATAAGTTGGATTTCAGATTAACGTAAATATATAATCGCACTAGAAAACTAAAAGCTATCTCATTATTTAATTATAATGACTTAAGTTTTTAATTATATTTGAGTATAGATAAAACTAAAGATTTATTTCTCATTTATTTTTAATCCCTTATACTATACCCCGAATCTTCTTCAATTATTTATCAATGGGGTTTTAATTAATAAAAATTATATATTAATTCTTTTTCTAGACATATCCTTTTTGCCTGGCAAAACTTCCTCCCAAACAATAAATAACAGAGTTTTAATATAATTTTGAAATTATATTATTTTAATAACATAAATTATATTATTTAAATTACGAATTTGAATTATGCTTTTAGTAAGTATGGAGATATATAATAATCTTTTAAAGGAAGGATCTTATAATACGACCGACACTTGAAAAGATGATAGATGCATAGTTCTTTTACAATGGCGTTTACTATAATCGCATTTTAACCTTAAAAATTGAAAATTTTACATAAATATTTCTTAACTTCTAGATAGTGTAATTAATGAGGGTGATATCGTCAAATTTAGCACTTATTAGAGGGAATAAATGTTTTTATTTTTTTAATATTTTTAACAAATACTTATAGTACTCCAACAGAATGCTGTGTTCTACTGATCAGAAATAGCTGTTAAAATTGGAAAACATAAAACACCCTTAAAGTAAATTATTTTTTTGTGAAAAATCGGATTATTGGAAATGTAAAGTACCAATTTCTAATATAATTATGTGGCAAGATCCAATTCTATAAAGATTTTTCGAATTCTTACATATATTTTAGTAAATAAAAAAGTCAATTTAAACGATGTTAAGAGAAAAGATAAAAATATATTTATATATATATATATATATATAGTATAAGTTAAAAAGATAAGTTATTAATTAAATATAAAAAAATTAATAAAAACTCATTTTATTAAAAAATATTAGATATCACCTTGCCAGACCTCATTTGAAATCTTAAATTTGCTTTAGGTAAGTATTTCTAGAATTTCTTCTTTAAAGGATTTAATGCATTCTTTTGCAAATATTCACAATTGCATTATCTTACTTAAATCATCTCATAGATGAAAAAGAACTTCAAGTTGTGATAGAAAATTTATTTACAATCAAATTATATTTTTAATAATTATTCCAATTAAACTTATACATTATTATATGATTATAATAACTTTAATATTAGTTTCAAAAATTAATATGGAAGAATTATAATTGAATTTATTATAAAATATAATTTAATTATATCATTAATTTTTATTTGAAAATCAAAAGTTTTATTAATAAAACATCCTCAATATTTAAATATATGAGTTATTGTATAATTTATTGCTGATAAATTAATTTAAATATTGCAATTTTGAAACATTATATTTTTGAAATAATAAATTTAATTAGTAAAAAGCTTCATAATTATTATTTTTTGATTATTAGGAATAAATTCTAATAAATTAAAATTTTATAAATATATTTATATTTTTTTCTTCATGAAAAAATATACAATAATCTCCTAGATTATTTAAGTAAAATGCAATTATTTTTACAATAGATTATTTATAATCATTTAGTTATAGGAAATATAAATAAATGAATAATTTTATTATAATTTCGGAAAAATCATTAATAACAAACTCTATTATACATAACTTTTAACAAAGAACAAAAATAGGCAGTGCTTAAACTTAATTAGTAAAATAAGATATATCTATATCATTTATTATAATAAATATAATAGCTTTAAATATAGTTTACGAAATATTATTTATTTTAATTGAAAAATATTTTAATAGTTTTATTTATTATAAATAATTAAATTTTGAAAAATCTCATATTTTTATAATTTGAGAGCTAGAAAATTATAAGTTCGCTTCTTAAAATATTATTTAGGCGCATTTAAATATGTAATTTTGGTAATTTAGGCATTTTATCTTAGAAGATCTATCAATTTAAAATCATATTTATAAAATAACAGAAGAGAGAAAACAGCTAATATTAGTATTATACAGTAAAAAATTTGTTTTGTTAGAAAGCATTCATCGATATTTATATCGATAACAAAAAAATTTATTATTATAGCCATTAGATGACAATTAGTTTTAAATAAAAAACCCAATAGTTTATTAGAAACATTGTGATTTTTGAAAATTTTGGTATCTAACAAACGAAGAGTCATTAATGACATTTCTTTTAGTTAACTAAGATGCTTTATTGAATAAAACTAATATACTACATGATAAATACATTATATTTACTAGGTATTGCTAGTTATATTAAGTCTCAAATTAAGGAATCCTAAAATTGCTTTTGTATTAATCATATATCTTTCTGTAGTTATAATTAGTTCTATATTAATTTTTTAGAGTCCCTTTTAATAAAATATTTTAATTTTTTTATCCACAAATAGAGAATAAATGAAAAAATTTTGAATGTCTATGCTTTAAAGAACAATGTTCCAATAATTTAATTAGAATTTTGCAAGTCTTTATAGACTTGTACATTGTAATATAATTTGTTTTAAGCTATTATCAAAATAGGATTACAATTTTAGAATATAAACCATAAGATATTAATCATGTTCAAAATAAGGACATTAAATTATTAATATATATATATATATATATATATATAAATATCTAGCTTAAATTATCAATACATTATTATCTTATATAACATCAGTAATATTGATTTCTATGAATTTCATAAATGTTAGATTAGAGTAATACATTTCATTAATTTATTATTAGTGAAATTCATATGAAATAATAATAAAAATTTCATTAAATAAAATGACAATTTTCAACAGGTTTAAAAATTAATGAATATGCATTTTGTATAATTATAATAATCAATTAGAAACTATTGTTACATAATAAGTTAATTTATTTTTGATAAATAATTTACTTATATTATAACTAAGCTATAGCCATTTAATTGATAAAAGATACTTTAAATATTATTTAGTTTAATTTTTCGTTCTAAAAACAGAGCTTGTAATAATTGTTAAATACAATTGATAACTGTATTTAACAATTAATTTATATTTATTTAAATCTTTTAAAAATTAAATTCTAAATAATACATAAATTACTCTCGAAAATAACATATATGAAGCTATTTTTAATAATATTTCAAGATTAAAATTAAAAAATAATAATTAATTTATTTATTATAAAAATTTTAATTTTTAAATTTTAATAATATATACATATGTTGTTTTGAATTAATTTAATTTACAATTTATTAATAGTCTTTTTAATGTTCCTTCATTATTAATTAGTCAGATAATTCTCTAAAATTAAGTAATAGACCAAGTTTGTAATAATTTCTAAATCTTAATATTTTGATAAATTAACATAAAATATAAAAAATTTAAATATTATTTTAACAAGCCTAATCCTTTTTTATTGAAATTTATAATTATAATATACAAAATATAATAGTATATAAGGATTTCATTAATTAGCAAACTTCACATAAATACTTCCACTTATTATAATAATATAAAATGTAAAAAATATGATTTGTAAAAAATTATACATATAAAATTAAGAATTGTTTTTGTTTCTATTACAATAAACCATTATAAATAAAACTAACAATAAAACCGTTAATTATTAAATTTTTGTTTAAAATAATTAAATTTATAATTTTTAGAATAAATATTATTTGTAATTCATCTTTAGCACGATATGCATATCATATTTGAATATTATAAAAATATTATTAAGATACATTGAATAAAAAATTTTTCAGAGATATTATTCTAAATAATAAACATTTACTAATATATCCATATTATTTTCTTAATAATAATAAACATTTTATAATTTGGGATTATGACAACTATGATAATTAAAAAATAAAATAGAGAGACAATATTTGTATATCTTTATATTTTTTTCATTAGTATTTATTAATATCTGAATTATATAATTAATTATATTTCTATTCTTATAAATAATAAGTATAATTAAAATAATATTATTTCCATTAATTAGTAAATTAGTTTATTATTATTTAAAATTTAATTATAGATGCTTTAATTTTTATAAACAAAACACCAAAACCACTTCAATAGTTTGATTGAGTATTTGATTGATGAAAATAGACTATTAGTGCTTACTTTATTAGGGTTTTAAAAGGGTTTATGTAGGGGTTTAATGTTTAAATATTAGTAATTTAAGATAGTATAACAAGCGAGTTTTTAAAATATTTCACACAAACATAAGCTAAGAGGCATGTGGCAGTTCTCTCAATTTTATCTTTCTAAGTTTATGATTGATTTTTTTTATTGTTTCTCAGTTCTCATAGCTTGGCTTGATGATGGTTGAGTATGTAAGCTATCTAAGGCCTTCATTAATTTTATTTTTATCGAGATAATGATTGATTCTTAGCTTCGAATCTTTCTCACTCTTGCAGATAAAGTAATCGTTTCTAGGCATGTTGCTCTATAATATAATTACAGATAGGCTCAGATATCCCATTGAGTGTCTCTTTCTCCTCAATCTCATTTCTCTAAAATTATTCAGGAGTACCATATACATTTCTTAAACCAGAGGGCTGTACTCCTAGTTCTCTGTCAAAGTCATTAAAATAAATTCTAAGAGGTTGGAAAGTATCTTCTGGCTATAAGTCTCTATGAAACTGGCCAAGCTTTTGAAGCTCTTTAATACCTTCACCGATTTGCTTTAATATCTAGCCAATTTATCTTTGGCATGTATTATCAGTTAAGAACTCTTTGTATGTCATTTCGAGTATTGAAAGTCTAAATGAAACATGATCTTTTCAAAGTAATATGGCATCTAACAATGTAATATGTTTGCAATCTCTAAACTTTGCTTGACTAAGAGCAAAATACTAATCAGCAAATTCTATTTAAAACTTGACATCAGCAATGAAGGAATTAAAAGGATATATCTTGTAAGTATATTAGTCATCAGTAATGACTCTCTTCTCTATTTTATCTTCAAGAGTGAAGTAGCTTTCGAGGCAAGAATCTAAGTCAATGATTTTTAATATAGGAATCTTCATTGTCTCTATTTTAACCATGATTTTATTGATCTCAGAGACTGGAAAGTTCTTGACTGCTTTCTTAATTATTACTTACTTCTAGACTTCAACTCTAAGAGACTCCACTGGGTTTCTTGATCTCCTCTTTTAGAGGAATCTATTCCCTGTAGGTTCATGAATAAAGACAAAACTTTAATTGTGCTTTTTCTTTAAGATTACTTTGAGGTCTCTAGTATGAGAATTTGGCTTCTCACATAACTCACAGACATACTTCCCATCTTTCTTTTAATGCTTGAGATATAACTTCGGCTTATCGTGGTGTGTATCTCTCGCGTCTCTTTTAAGTTGACTTGTAAGGGAAAACTTTATTGCATTCTTTGCATTAATAGTCAACTTTGGCTTGTAATTATTAATGCTCGATGGCGGGTTGTTTAACATCCTCCTCAATCTGCACAGCTTCTATGATAACCTCCTACTTAACTTATATATAGATATCAAAGCTTGACAGATCAAAGTTGTCATAAGAAGGCTCCCACTAAGTACAAGCGTCTTTGGTCTCTACTTTTCTTGGTTGCTGGAATGATAATTTTTATTGGCTTGATCCAAGTAATGCCGCTTTTCTCAAAAGGTTAGCGCTCATTTTAGTTTACTGATATATTTTATTATAATAATGATAAAATATACCTTGATAAACTATAATAGGAGAGTATAAGACACTCTGGTAGATTCTAGGATGAGAGGTAAGAAAATTAAATAACCATAGAAGTCTGTAAGTTTACATATTTTATGAGAATTTTATACGTTTTAGTAAATTAAAATACTCCTAATAAAGTTTTGTTTCTCTATGAGGTCTTCCAAATGAAGTTTGAACTTAATTTGGAGGACCTCCTAAAATAATTAAACATTATTAGGAGCAATTAAATGGAGATTGATTGATAAAAATGGAAATTAATCTGTGAAACTTGGAGCAAGTTTTTCAATGCTTCTCCGCATATCTTTTCGAGGTTGACCTCCGTAGGTCCTCCTTATTTAGTAGTAAGATTTTAATAAACTTAGAATGGATATCCATAATTTTAAATTTCATTAACAATTCTAGAAAGAGGAAGAAAGATGGAATCTATGAATGATGCAATGAAGAGAATTTAATCTCAAGATTTTATAAGGAAATTCAGAAGTAAAGAGGACCTTTATAGATATTTGGTATATCAAGGTAAGTTCTTAACTAAGACTTATATATTAATGATAGTTTGGATTGTTATTGTCTGCTTAGGCGAGAACTAAAATATCATTCTTAAAAGCCTACTGAGTGAAGATAAAAAAGCTTTTAATTCTAATGAAATTAGGATGATTGAAATTCCTAACTTTCTTAGTGACAAACCTAAATGACGATGATATGAGTAATCCAGATGTTGCTCTCTACCTTCCATCTAAGCTATAGCTCTCTAGTAAGTTGCCAGAGAGAAAGTTCTTCTTTGGTGTTTTTCGAACTCTGGAACCGCATTATTACATGAAGTATTTTAAGAAGCTCACAAGAAGCACTTTAGCATCTCTCCTGAAGAAAAAGAGAAGCAAGGTGTTAAAATAATTTACGCATGGCTGTAGAAACTTCAAAAGCATCCTTTCATCTCAAGTAAGCTTAGTCTTTTAACTTTATAGAAAACCTGGTACTGCTGTTTTTTATGAAAGAGCGCAGCAAATTAAACAGAGTGAGAGAGAAAATCTTGAGTAAAGCATGAATTGAGTAAGTGACTTTTCAAAGAATTCTAAAAGCCGTACGATATTAACATAGATACAGGAGATGAAAATAAGAGAAGTAACTTAGGATCAAGTAAGCCTTAAGAGAAAGAGAAGCCAAATCCCTTTTTGGGTAAATTTAATATCTGAACTTATTCATTCGTTTAAATCTAAAACTTATTTATATGCACAAAATCTCCCATCTCTTGCTCATACTTTTGCTTAATCATCGCTGAATCTTTTAGCAGATTCTAAATAAAATTGAAAGTATTTATCTTCAAGCCGTGCATCAACTGATAGAGTAGACGTTTCTTGTAATGACCTTTCAATAACCCTCTATATAATTCAATTCCATTGAACTGAGGTCTGTGGGGAACATTTATTGTAGATGTGTTATGTTTAATCTTTCATATTCCTTTCTTGAGTCTTTTGTTTTATGGACTGATAAGTTATCAACGAATAGAATAATATCTTAGTCGGCGTACTTATCTCTGAGTTAATATAGGAACAATATGTATTATTCAGTATTTATTGATCGAGGGTGGATAACATATGTCCTGAAACCATTATCTTCACTTATTCCATTAAGAATAGCATGAGTTTAAACCTTAAACTTTTAATCATATACTTCTATGTTGCTGTACCTCTTATTCCAAAAAATACTGCCTCATCAGTGTGTATGAACTTAATGTTATTAGTAATTGGCCTCTGCATTTAATCAAATATATAATTTAAATTATCTTCATAAAATGGAACATTAAAGTCAATCGCTCTCTTAATGCGATTGACTGTATTGCAAGATATTCAATTCTTTTTATAAATGTTCACTATAGATTTAGCAGAGACGTGAAGCTCAGCGATGAAACATCACAGCTCTCTAGGATAGAGAGAAGTGAGTCCAGTATTAAAGAGTCTAAACATAAATAAGATAATCGATATGATGCTGCTAAAATTTTAGAGGTCTTTTAGGCTTAGAATTAAGTTGATATCTCTTTAAATTCAATGCTAATAGACAGTGGGACATAACAGTAGCTGGAGATTTATGAAACAGCCTTGCTATAGATGTGTAATTAATAATAGGTCTGAGTTTATCACTATAGTCATTATAACCATATCGCAATTTAAATAGTAAATTTATATACTCACTATCATAAACTGACCCCAAACCTTGCATATACTTACTTAAATTACTATTATTTAAACATTAAACCCCTACATAAACCCTAATAAAGTTTTCTATAATAATCTACTTTTATCAATCAACAACTCAATCAAACTTCTGAAAGGGTTTTGGGGTTTGAACACGTTCTTAAATAAACTGTAGAAAGATCCGAATGCCTGCACTATCAATCTTTTTTTATTAAAACTCCTTGATAGCGACACCCTGGTAAAAAATCTCAAACTTTAGTTAAAAGAAATGATAGAAGAATGTAGGTTGTAAATGCTCGAGCTCTAAAAACTAATCTAATGAAGTATCTGTGTTTACTTATTTAGATCCTTTAGTATCTAATTGGGTAACGATTCTTTAATTTATATTAAAATAACTTAAATATGTTAAAATATAAATAAATAATTTACTTTTATTTAAAAAATATTATTTCTTATTTCCATATTTTTCTTCCTAATACTTTAAGTTCTGAAGAGTTTTAAGAAGATATTATTCAAGTACAAAATTAATTTAATATATTTTTAAAAATATTTTTATAAACATTTAATTAAATAAAATTTTAAATTTTTAAAGAGATACTAAGATCTACCAGAGTAAGGAGATTATGACTGTTTTAAAATAAATGAAGAAAAAATAAATAAGTTATTAATATATTAAGTTTTATTTTATAATCATTAGGATAACTTACTAATTGTAAATTATTAAATTAACGGCAAGCAGGTCAAACACATCCCCCCTAATGTACTATTTTCTTTTTTTAGTCTTGTAGAATTTTTAACGCTGAGCAAGATTGTCTGAAGCGTCTTTTGCTTTCAAGCAATAGTTTTCGAGGTACGACCAAAATAAAGTTCATTTTATGAATAAAAACATCATAAAAATTATCAAAAAATTAAAATATTTTTTGTTTCTATATTTTATAAAAAATCATTATTTTAGAGGGTATTTTGTCATATTCTGAGAAAATCTAAATACTGAAGTAATATTTAGAAAATAACCATTTCGTCAAGAAATTAGTTATTAATGCTATAAATTTTAAATATGAACAAAAATGGTTATTTTCTAAATATTACTTTAATATTTGGATTTTTCTGAGAATATGAAAAAAGATCCCTAAAAAATGATATTTTATAAAAAATAGAAATAAAAAATATTTTAATTTTTTGACAATTTTCATGATATTTTTATTCATAAAAATGAACTTTATTTTGATCGTAGCTCGAAAACTGTTGCTTGAAAGCAAAAACCGCTGCAGATAATCTTGCTTAGCGTCAAAAACTCTACAAGACTACAAAAAGAAAATAGTACATTCAAAACCCCATAACCATTTCAGTAGTTTGATTGAGTTTTTGATTGATAAAAGTAGACTATTAACGCATACTTTATTAGGGTTTTAATAGGGTTTATGTAGAGGTTTAATGCTTAAATATAATGTATAGTAGTGTGTATTAGAGGGGTTTTATATTTACTATTCACTCAAACTATACCTTAGCATCATGTGCTAATTTTCTAAATTTTATATCTCCTATCCAGTTGATCATTTAGTCTATTGTTTGCTCTGCTCTGTGGTTTGGTCTTAAGATAATCTGCTCAGCCATATCTTTCATTTTACCTTTTATCTTATTCCAGTCTAGATATTGCTGTATTCTCTGCTTTGAATCTTTCTCTCTCTTACCATTTATATTTTAACAATATTAAAATTGATTTTTAATTTTAAAAAGTGAATTTTTTTTATGATTAATCTCAATTTGATTTTAAGATATCACTATTTAATATAAATCTATCAAAACATTAGCTTTATTTGAATATTAAAACGACGAAGCAAAATGGAAGTTATAAAAAATATTGAAAAAAATCATCAATTGTTAAAATTCACTTTTATAAGAAAAAAGGGTACCCAAAATTTAAATTAATTGCTTTACTGTAATTGAACAAATTGTTAAATTGAAAAGATTTTCCTTGGTAAATATTGTTATAAAAGTAAATAAATAATATATTTTTTTCATAATTTGTTAGTTTAAAGATTTGACCCCAACTTTTTTAGTATTATTAAAACCAAAAAATCAGAATGATACCATATTGAATTTACTAAACAAACAGCTTATTAATTGAATTAAATTAAATTAATATGGAAGTCGTGAAAAAAATAATCTCAAACTTCTGTATATGTATATATGCTGTAACAAACTTATTATGATTCAAGACCTCTGTATATTTTAAAATTACATAAATTCAAGACATCTCTTCTTAATCGGCTCTTTAATAACTATCGATATTAATTATTAATTATAAAAATAACTATTAACTCTAATAAAATGAGAAAAAGTTTATTAGTTCAATAAAAGTATCCTTAATTATAAAATATAATTATTAATTATTATTTAATTAAATTTATTATTTTATATATGATAACTGAAACTTAATTATATTATGTTTCAACTTTAAATTTATTTAATTATAAAATTAATATTTAATAAAAATTTGAAAATTATTTATTTATTCTTATTAACTTTTATTTAATTATTTTTAATTTTTATATATTTTATTTATTAAGGTAACAATAAATGTTATTTAGTTTTTCTAAACTCTTTCTGAATGGTTTTCACATAAAATGCTATATCCAAAGAATTGCATATTAAAATTATTGATTTTCTTATTTTACTATTTCATTTTGAATGGGTTATATAAGATATTATAATTCAGATCTAATATTTTAGGGATTAAATATAATTTAAAACCAGTATTATTTTTATTAAAAATACTTATAAATTTTCATATATAAAATTAAATACGAATTGATTTTTTATAAATTAATACTATAATTAATAAAAATTCTTTGCTAGATTTAAAATATATAATCATATCAAAAATTAATAACGAATAATTTTTAATGATAATTTTGAAAATTTATTTATATAGTAAAGCATCTAAATTAGTTGCTAGTTTATGTACAGAGTTAATCCAATCTTAATGTAAGAATTGAATTCCATGGCGGTTTTTCCTTAGGCATAACATTTATCATTATTTTTTTTAATTTTCTTAAAATTTAAATTTGTGGAACAATTTTTTTAAATCATAATAAATTTTATATTAAAAAGTTTTCGTGGTAAAGTTTCCTGCATTTTTCAAAATGTAAATTTTGATAATTTTTACATAAATTCAAAAATTCTATATTTCTATAACCTATTAAATAATAAAAGAATATTGAGGTATGATAGGAAGAATAGTACCTTAAGTTTAGATAGTAACAAATAGAATTGAAAACACTTGGAATCATCTAAAATATTTATGAAATAAGCATAATGGATAAGTTCAAGCATTACATGCCTAAGAGTTCTAAGATGAATTGATATTTTGAAGAAACGATATAGATCTTAAAAGATGCATAAAATCCATGCTAATTGAGAAATTGAATAATTAATTTATAAATTAAGTAAAATGATAAGAATAAAATAATTCCGAAGTTGGTTTATATTGTTAAAAAAGATTAATAAAAAATAATAAAAAATTTTAAAGCAGAAAACTTACCTAAAAATAAAACTTTTTTCATAAACGAGTGCAGGAAACTTCCCATATAAATTTGCTTATATCTCTTAAAATTTATATTTTCGTTCTGTCTTTGCAAAAGTTTTATAATATTTCAAACTATATATTATTTATTTTAAAATTCAAAGAGAATATGTTTATATAATTCAATGTAACTCTTAGTGATTGATTATTTTTTAAATTAAAATTTATTTAAATTAAACTAAATGTATAAAGAACTAAAATTTAAAATTTGTTTAAATTTAATGTAAATGGACAAAGAAATTTAATTGTAAGAAAAAAAATTAAAGGATTTTGTAACGCTGACGAAAAATAAATCACTAAAGTGTTTTGATATAATTTATAAGGAAAGGATCAATATCTTCAAATTTTCTTGACAGCACTTTATTAAATTTATAAATATCAAGTGCATTAATAGGAGATAATTATATATTAAAGAAGATTTAATTGTGGATATAGGTTTTATAAATACTCTTATAGCTTATATTATTAGCAATTTCAGATATATTATAGACAAGAAAAAGTATATTATATAAAGTCTTATTGTTTAATGTAATTTATTAACACATTATAGAAAGTTGATATGCTGTTTTTAATAATGATCAATTTATTATAGTCTTTATAATCAAATAGATCAATAAATAGATGATTAAATTATATTTTCTTTACATTTTCTAACATACCCTTGCCATTTTGTTAATTTAATATTCTTAAATAATAAATTAAAAAATATTTTAATAGAAGTAGGTAGTTATTATTCTAGGTAAGTTAATTTTTATATGAGTATTTTAAATGATTATTTTACTTAAAACTAATTCTATATATTATTGATATATGAGCGATAATATTAACAAAATCAACTTTATTTTTATTTTGAAAAATTAATTATTCTTATTATTTATATCAATAATTTCTAAAATTTTACTAAGAATTAAAATTATTAAATTATTATTTCAATTATTATTATTTAGGTAAATTAGTGAACTTGCATTGAGTAATTCTCAGGATGATGGTTCAAAAATATTCCTTGATTAAATTATTAAAATTTAGTTTAATATAAACTGATAAATAAAATTTGTAAGAAAATTTATAATATTGCAATTTTTATTATTCAATTTATTATATTAATCCCTGCTTTTGATGCCAGTTAAAAATTTTTCACTGCTGCAGTAGGAACACCTGTGACTTTGAAGTTTTAGATCTATCAATGTTGGCTTATCAGTATCTTTCTGGATTTAAGATAACTCTAACTGGATTCAGAATGTTGTTCTATAAAGCTGCTTCGATAAGGTTCTATCCACTAACTTTGGTTCAGGAGTCACTTTAAGGCACCCTGAGATTCTAGATAGATTTAAGTCTAATTCTAGATAGATTGTAAAATCGTATTCTACTTTTGGCACCACACCTGAAATGAACTTTAACAAGAAAAACTGGCTTTTAAAACTTTAACTGGCACCAAAAGGAGGGAATGTTAATACAGTAATCATTTATAATAATTTTTTAAATTATAAGTAATAAAATTTATATTTATAAATCAGAAATAATATTAAGATCTATTAAACTGAATCTAATTATTAATTTTATACAATTTATAAATTTCATCATTTTAAGAAATACAATATTCACTTATAACTAATTTATGAAATTAATTTATATAATTATTATTATATTTAACTGGTTATTAAGCGTTGATTGGTTCACTTGGTATATTTTTAATTATAAAAATAATTATTTATAATTTTTATATTTATAATTCAATAATATTATTATATGATTGGGTTCATCCAACCCACCTCCTCGTGGTGAACCTGAATACCTACCTACTGCCTCTAATGCTCTTCGAACTAGCACACATCGCTCGTCCATTCAAAACCCCTTAATGAGGTTTATAAGTGCTTTGATTTGTAGGGAATTTTTTAGGGGTTGGGGTTATTAATTAAATGCGAGACTAAAATTACAAGCCTTTTGGGGTCTTTATGATGAAGAATATATAGATTTAGTGTTTAAACTGCGATATGGATGTGATATATACAGTGAATAACTCAAACCAGTACTGAACTATAAATCTATTGCACTGCTCTTAAAGCGTAGTCCCTCAACTGTTCGCTCTCACTGCTTGAAAGCTGTATAATTAAAGCAATAATAGCTGAATTCTTAGCCTAAGAGGAAGTCTAAGTTTCAATAAAAGCATATTGACTATCTTATTAATGAAAAAACTTTGAAGTATTGGGCTCACTTTTTCGACTAACGAGCTATTATGTTTCATCGCCAGTTCCCTGAGTTGAAGATCTCTGCATAGTCTGTTGCAAACATTTATAAACGAAACGGTATCTCTTACAAAGGTGTAAATCGTATCAAGAGAGTAATAGATTTCACTCTCACATTTTACAACAACAACTTAAATTATATTTATAATTAAATGCAGAGAGCCAAATAGAATAATATTAAGCTTATTCATGCTAACGAGGCTGTGTTTACATTCAACACTTTCATCTAGAAATCCTGGTATAAGAGGCATAGCAACATAGAAGTATATGACTAGAAAGTCAAGGTATAAACAATGGCAATTCTTGGAGGTATTAGCGAGGATGCTGGTTTAGAAACTTATCTTATTCATCCTCGTCTATTAAGACAGAGCAGTATATTAAGTTCTTAGAGCAGCTGAGAGAGAAGTACCCTGAAAAAGAGATTATACTATTCGTTGATAATCTTTCTGTTCATAAGACCAAAGAAACAAGGAAGAGTTATGAACAACTTAGAATAACGCCAGTGTTCAACGTACCTTACAGTCCATAGTTTAATGGAATTGAGTTCTACTGGGGAATATTAAAAGGTCATTACAAGAAACTGCTGCTATACCACTTGATGCATGACCTACCTATCGACACAGTAAACTTTATTAAAAGCTCAGCGAAAAGAGTAGATAATTAATACGCTTAAAAGTGTGCTAAAGAAGGGAAAGTGAATGTATAAAAATAAGTTTTGTAGTTGAGTTAATGAATATATAAGTCACATTTCAAATTTAGAGGGATCTGGCTTCTTTTTCTTTTCTTCTTTTTCTTTTCTTCTTTTTCTTTTCTTCTTCTTCTTGCTTCCCTCCTCCTAAGTTTCTTCTCTTGCTGCCAGCTCCAGCATCTATGTTCATTGACTCTGGAGGCTAAATATTGAATAAAGTCTCTTGCTAACTTCATACTTCGTCTGCGACTTTCTCTCTCTGTGAAGCTTGCTCTATTCCTTCATCAAGAATATGCCAGTACCAGATTTTTCTAAAGAGTTAAGCTACAAATCTTACTTGAAATGTAAGGGTGCTTCTACAGCTCTGATAGCCAGCTCTCACTTATCTTTATCCTTGTTTGTCCTTATCTTCTGAAGAGATGCTGTACCTTTTCTTATGAGATTCTTGAATAATTTTTTCAAGTAATCACCTTTAATTGTTGCAAGTATGCCAAAGAAATAGTTTCTTTCAGGTAGTTTGTTTGACAACTGCTTATTAGTGGGAAGGTACTGCGAAACATCTGGGTCGTTCATAGCATCATCATATAAGTTAGTCACTGAAATCTCTGGATAGTTTGGAATCTCTGCAAACTTTACATCTTAAGTTTTCAAAGCTTCTCTTCGCAGAGTATAGCTCTTAGAAATGAAATTTTAGTACCTTCCATCGTTGGCAGAAACAAACCAACTACATAATCAAGATAAATTGCTATAAGTTCCTTACCTTGCTGTACCAGGCAGCGATACAAATCCTCCTTGCTTCTAAATCTTTGAATCAATTCTTGTGCTTGCACTCTTTTCATTGCATCATTCATTGACTCCATCTTGTTTACAGATCTAAGAAATGATATTCAAATTTAAGTTTATTGATTTCAATTATATACCTTTGTAAAACTTACTATTAAATATGGACATCCTATAGGAGGTCAACCTCTTAGAGGGATATGGAGAAGGTTTTGAGAACTGGTTTCAAACTTGAGAGATTGATATCAATTTCTACTGTTATAGTTCCATATTTTTAAATTTAAATTGGTACGTACTTAATTAGGAGCAGCTCCTAAAATGCTAGTACTTAATTAGGAGCATTAATTAAAGCTAGTACTTAATTAGGAGCACCCTAATTTTAATCATAAAATCACAAAATACCTCCTAAA
>ARYC01007661.1:0-22553 GCA_000711775.1 Oxytricha trifallax
GTCTTACAAGCAGGTTAAAATATAGCTGTAAGAAAGTTTCGGAGGACCCGAAGTTATTAAGGCCTATAAGGAATGGATTATCAACACTTTAAATGCCAGAAAATCAGAGAATAAAATTGATACACCCGCTAAGTCTATATTATCACATCAAAAGAAGGGTACTTCGAAGACAAGCTAAATTAAAAATGCAAAACAATAAATTAAGCCTTTAATGGATGATTAAAAATCCTTAGTAAGTCAATAGGAATCAATAAAAAGTTAGGGACAGCAATTTGAAGCACAATCCTTATCCTCAAACTAGAGACACACGGAAGAGGAGATAACGGAATCTTAAACGGACACCACCTTCCCTGAGTTAAATCAAATTGATGAACTTATAACAACAAGGTTTGAAGAGCTGACCACAAACTCTATGAAAGATCTTTATGATCGATTACTCATTAAAGTACCTGAAATTTTGGAGACTGATCTGCTAGCAAAGCTTAATAATCAAGTTGCTGAGTCGTAATCAAAGTTCAAGAGGTAGAGGAGAAGTTTAAAAATATTGACCTTCCAGCGATTTCAGAGCTGGTTTGCTAAGGGTGAGAGGAGAGAGAATAAGCTTTCAAGATTTTGGTCGCTGATATAAAGGGTGTTGCACCAACTATTGGGATTGCGACCCAGGAGTATTTGGCCAGCCATGTTAGGAGAGTACATGAACAAATATCAACTCTTACAAAATCAATTGAATGTGCTAATAACCGGATAAAAGAATTTTCTGATAAGTATAGTAGTTAACTTGAAATAATAACGCAATCTCAGTCTAAGCAAGATCGTTAATACGAAATGGTCGATAAAAACATAAAAAACGTAATAGACCAGGTTAACAAGATCATTGTAGACCACAAACAAGGTGTTGCTGAAAGCTTGACTGCTATAAAGGATAATGTGAAATCCGCGAATAATCGCATCTCAAAATTTGAGAAACTTGATTAATAAAATTAAGATTAACAAATATAGCAACAGTGTCTTTAAAACTAAAATACACCTTAGAGCTAAAGCATGTAACAGTAATAAAAAAAGTAGGAGTAAGGATAAAATACAACTCTTGACACTGAGCATACAATCTAAAAGTACAACTAAGGAAATGTGAACGTTCAAATCATTAAAATTGACAACAATACATATATTCATGATTAGGAAAGCAAAAAACTTATTCATATTATTGAGCAATCTGATTTATAATTATCAATCTGATGCATTTCTATAACTATCTACTTACATTTACTCAAAAAATTCTTATATGCCATCATCAGCTTACAACTCATGGAGTTTTGGGGTTTATTAACTAATTATTTATATTTATGAAAATAAATAAATCATCTATGCTTAAACTTTTAATGATATCAATTAAAAGCATCTTTCATAAATAATGATGAGCACTATTAGTGCAAAAAAGTAAAATATTATCCCAAGATTTTTAATTATATTAACTGAAGTGTAGCCAAGTGCTTCAAAATAAGGATTATGAGCATATTCTTAATAATCGAATTCCTCATCTTTAAAGAATATTTAATCAAATTTATCAGTGGATATGAATTAAAAACTATAAATATACATTAAAATCAGAAAATCAATACCTTGAAACATCTATTATGAAATCCATAGAAATTCTATATATTAACTGGGGTACTTATACTCATAAGAGGTAAGTGAGTCAGGATTTAAAAGCTTCCTATCATATCCCAAAGATATTGCAAACTTGTGGGAATTAAAGAATTAATTTATTAATACAAGCTTTCTCGAAATATAGAAATTGTTTGTCTTCAATTGAGTTTTCTTATGATTAATTGAATTTGTTTAACAAAACTATATTAAGATGTCGCATCCCTAAAACTTTGTGAACTAAAACGGTATAAAATTATAAAATTCATTGTTGTATTATCTTACAAAAGCAAATTAATGACTAAATTAGATCCCATTAGACTAGATATGGTAAGTGAAGACGATTAACCAGCTTAATTCAAAGAATCAAGCAAGCTTTCTAAAAAAATAAAATTAAAAAATGATGTAATTAAGTTAAATTTCTGACATTTAAATAGGTATTTCTTTCTATATTTCATAATCTTTGTCAATTGTCAAAGTTAGCTAACTATCTTGATACAAGTAATTTTCTCTAAATTTTAAGCTAATTTTATCCAATATCTATACCAATTAATATGAAATCTTAAAAATAAGTTGCTTACACTAGTCTCGGAAATTTTTTACAAATTTTCAAACTAAAGCTTCATGATTAAATATTGACCATTAAAACTTGTAATGGTATATTAACATATTTAAGATTCCCCATTATATTTTAGCACATTTAATTATAGAGAATTGTTCATGACTAATAGTGTATTATTCCATTCTTTCATTTGTAATTTAAAAAAAATATTAACTAATTTGATTTATAATATTAATAATATCATATAATAAAGTAATAGAAAAAAATAAAATAAAGTAAAGTTTAGTTGTTAAAAATATGAACTCTATATAAAAAACTCATTTGAAGTAAAAATAATTTATAATAAACTTTAGCGACTATGGTTTGACATTTGATGAATTTATCCAATATTAGCCTTATTAAATAGATAGCTCTCCCACTAAGAAAGAAACTTTTATATGAAAATACAAATTTCACAAAAAAATATAAAATTCTCTGGATCTATTTAAACTAACTTTTTATAGTATAAATCTTTTTTTACAACCATAACTTTGGTTCTTACTCACTAATTGAGGGACTTTTAACTTTACTAATTATCTTAATTGTGTATGCATCATTTGTACTCACCCGAACACTTCTGAATATGTTCTCAAATCAAGAAGATAGTCCAGGAAAATTTTGATTTATTTATAAAAAGTTGTAGTTCTTAAAAAATTTAAACCTTTAAATTAAATTAGAATGAAATACAGATTCAAGTTCTTAAAAACATAAAAAAAAGTTAGATTGCTTCTTCTTTTCTTAATAACTTAATTGCTATTAAAAACTAGAAGAATTAGCAGGAAAAGAAAGGTCTTATGAATGGCATGGCGTAATTGCTTTCTAATTGAAATTGCTCTCGACTCGTACTTAAGACTATAGCTGGTATTCACAGACGTTTATATTATAATGAGAAATATACTGATAGATATATTCTAAGAAAATTGGAAGACAACTTTTCATGATCTACTTTTGATGAGATAATAAAATTTAAATTAAAGAAGACAATTGATCCTATTATTTTAAATCGAGATGACTCTGATCCTCTCTGATTGATTATAATCAAATTAGTATTTTCAATATAAAAATAATAAATTAATTTAACTATTTTTGTTATTTAAAATTTGTTATGAGAATTTGACGATGATCTATCCTACGTTTGTAATTTTAGTTATTTTAGCTGTGAGTTTTTAATTTTAATGATTTTTTTGAGACTTAGAAATTTAACGAGCCATATCTCTTTCTTCCTAAATTAACTTATTAATCAATATTTAAGCTGGGTTGGTTTCTTATTGATTTTTAATAATATATATATTCTAAGTATATTAAAATAAGAGAATTGAAAAGATAATGCATTAAATAGAATAGAAATAATAATTTGAAATCTAAACAAAATCAATTATTTTTTAGTATATTAAATAAAAAAAAGATTTGGATGTTGAAATATTAATATAAAATTTGTAATTTCCATTTTAAAGTGATTTTTCCAACTATAAATATTTTTTATTATACTAGAGGGCACAAAAATTTAAATTAAATAATCTTGATTATATAATAGAGACTGTTCTATTATGATTTTAAAATCATAAGATGAAGATTGTGGGTTCTAATTGCTATCAGTTATCGTAATAGTAACTCTAAATTATCCAAAATTATCGTATGAAGGTTTTAGAATTAGTTAATTATCTTATAAAGTTACGAAACTTGAGGCTTTACCAGCATCCAAATCATTTTATTTTTTAATTTAAAACATTCAAAATTTGAAATTAATAAAAAATAATATAATTAAAATCAATTTAAAACTTTGAATCCTCCTTATCGTTTATACCAGGTAATTAGTATTTTATTTTCTAGCCTGCTGCTAAATAAATATCTTGCAGTTATTATTTGAACTTATATAAAAACTAATTTATTGAAATTAAATTTTCTATAATTTTCATAAAATTTAACTGTGGAGCTGTATTGATATATTTGTCTTGAAATTCAGATTTCTATATAACTATTAAAGACCATTTATATAAGCTCTCAATATTGATGTATTCTATTATATAATTAAATATTTAATAAGGCATATTCATTTAAAATATTATAAAATAAATTTGATTATTCTCCAATGAAAGTGTATTTCATTTTTATTTAGTAAGTTCCACTATTATTGGCCTAAATAGAAAATACCATTGAATCTTAATCATATAAGACGAAATTTGGAGCTTCAAGAATTTCTGTTTTGAATGTAGGCAAATTGCACTATTTGTAATAAAATAATTAAATTATGTTAATAGTAAAATAAATTATGTAATAATTAAGAACTATACACCAGTCCATTATGGCTATTAATCGACTAACAATAAACTTTCTCCTAAGTCATTTTTTTATTACTATTTTATATAATAACAATAATATAAATAATTAAGCCAATTTTAACTGTTTATGGAATAGAGAATGAGAGTAAATAAATATACAATATAAAATTCAAATTAAAGTATCTGAAAACTATTTTCGCAGATTAAAACCTTAAAAAATAAAACTTAATAGATTATTAAATATTTAATATATTTATTTATACCTATATGTTCTGACCGAGACCCCCCTCCCTCCCTCAACCGAGACCCCCCCTCCCCCCTCACCCAAGACCCCCCTCCATCCCTCAACCGAGACCCCCTCCCCCCTCAAACAAAGAATCCCCTTATCTCTCATTTTTATTGTAATTTTTCATGAATTTATTTTTCCTCCAAATAAATTTCTTGCCCTTCGGGCAGATATATCTATTAAAAATATTATTTGATAAGTTCTACTACGTCCGTCTTTTTTTTTTAGAACATGCTCCCATAAGGAAATATTTATAATAGGGTCTATTTTTGACTTTCATGAATAATAATATGATTTCATTGATAGACATAAAGTTTAATTCAAAATTTTTTATAACTTAAATCACTTACACTCGACAATATAGTAAAATTATATATAATAATTTTTCCTATTATTTTTCACTTCATTTAAATAAAAATACTTTTATTATTATTATTACTTTATTTATTTAATTACTAATAAAATCTTATTTTATTCATTTAATTTATTGAAAAGTTATAGACAATTTGGGGGGGTCTAAGTCGGTGCAAAAATTTTTTCAAAATCCTAAGTCGGTGCAAAATTTTTTTTCTCAAAAACATCAAAATCCCTAAGTCGGTGCATGATCAATTTTTGACATTATTGATATAATTTATCATTCTACCCCACTTATTAAGTATCATTATTATCTAAAATTTATGTCTCAGCTTCTGAATCGAACTCCTTCATGAAATTTTGATCATCGGACACTTATAATATTATTACAAAAACATTTTTCTCTGTGACAGATATTCGTTGAAGTAAAATAATAATATATTATTTCATCATATTTAATATTTAATTAGTCAGTAAAACAAAAATGGGGATTAAAAACATCATAATTATTCGTTAACTTTAATATTGTCTGGAATTAACATAAAAACCATCGACTCAATTAATTGTTTTTTTAATACACTAATCAATGTGTACGAATTTTTTAATTCCAGACAATATTAAAGTTAACGAATAATTATGATGTTTTTAATCCCCATTTTTGTTTTACTGACTAATTAAATATTAAATATGATGAAATAATATATTATTATTTTACTTCAACGAATATCTGTCACAGAGAAAAATGTTTTTGTAATAATATTATAAGTGTCCGATGATCAAAATTTCATGAAGGAGTTCGATTCAGAAGCTGAGACATAAATTTTAGATAATAATGATACTTAATAAGTGGGGTAGAATGATAAATTATATCAATATTGTCAAAAATTGATCATGCACCAACTTAGGGATTTTGATGTTTTTGAGAAAAAAAATTTTGCACCAACTTAGGATTTTGAAAATTTTTTTGCACCGACTTAGACCCCCCCAATAAAATATATTATAATTTATCTTTAAATTAATATGAATAAAATAAGATTTTATTAGTAATTAAATAAATAAAGTAATAATAATAATAAAAGTATTTTTATTTAAATGAAGTGAAAAATAATAGGAAAAATTATTATATATAATTTTACTATATTGTCGAGTGTAAGTGATTTAAGTTATAAAAAATTTTGAATTCAACTTTATGTCTATCAATGAAATCATATTATTACTCATGAAGTCAAAAATAAACCCTATTATATATATTTCCTTATGAGAGCATGTTCTAAAAAAAAGAAAACGCACGTAGTAGAACTTATCAAATAATATTTTTAATAGAAATATCTGCCGAAGGGCAAGAAATTTATTTCGAGGAAAAATAAATTCATGAAAAAATCACAATAAAAGTGAGAGATAAGGGGATTCTTTGTTTGAGGAGGGAGAAGGGGGTCTCGGTTGAGGGGGAGGGGGGTCTCGGTTGGCGAGAGGGGGGTCTCGTGAGGGCAGGGAGGGGGTCTCGGTTGAGGGAGGGGGGGGGTCTCGGTCAGAACACCTATATAATTAGATTGAAAAAATTAAACATTCAATAAATTTTAATGGTAAATGAGCGTAAATTATGTTCAATTATTTGTAATTTTTTAAAACAAATATATTTTTTAATAATTTATATCATTTCTCAATAAAATCTATTATTTATAAATATAATTTTAATAATTACATTGATTAATTGTTTTAATATTTGATTAATCATTGTCATATTTTTCAGAATACTTATTAATTGATTTTACATAAGTCAATTAACTAAAGTTTATTTCTTTATAGCTTAATTGAAAAGAAGTACGTTATTAAACTTTATTATGAAATAAAAACTTATAGCATAATTAGATATAATTAAATTGGGTATTCACCAATTATTATATAAATTTCTTTATAATAATTATTTTTCAACAATGAATTGTTAAATTTTTAAATTATAAATAATATTTAATTTTTAAGGTTTAATTGAAATAAGCTTCAGATTGAATTTCACTGATAATTAAAAAAATTAATATTTATTATATGATTTTATTAAAAAATAATAATTATTAATATTATTTATATTAATTTATAAATGATAATGAACAATTGTGAACTGTCGCTACTCAAAAGCACATATATAGAACCATTTTATATTATGACTTTTCCAACAATGTGTTATAATTTGTAAGAATATCAAAAACGACTGTATTTAAATCATTTTGATCAAAAGTTTAAATTTCAGTATTGTAGAAATACATTTGAATTTGGGAAATTAATTATAATTAAATTTATAATAAATCAAAATCGTGGCAGTTAAAGTTGGCCACTTTAAATGATCTAGGGCTCATTCGATAGAGAATTCAAAATTAGCTGGACTTTGTATTTGGCGGTACTATTTTATTGCATCCCTGGAGCGAGATAACTCGACTTTAATTATACTTATCTAAATTCATTAAATTATATCCTCACTTTAAACTCAAGTTATCTCGCTCCAGGGATGCGATAAATAGTACCGCCAATAATAAAGTCCAGTTAATTTTGAGTTCTCTATCAATTGAGCCAAAGATCGTTTAAATTGGCCAACTTTAACTGCCACGATTTTGATTTATTATAAATTTAATTATAATTAATTTCCCAAATTCAAATGTATTTCTACAATACTGAAATAACTATTGCTAATTAATATAAAATCGACAATATCAACTAAAATTTGCTGATAATAATGTGATAAAACTATGTCTAAAATTGCTATATTAGAAACATTTTTATAAATCTTTTTGCATACAATATTATTGCTCATAATAAAAGTTAAACTTTGATAACAATTTTTTACTTGTTTTAGAAGTTTTGAAGTTTATCTAAGATAAAATAATTTACTTGCATATAACAAAACAAAACTTCTACATTGTATGAAAATCTATATCCCTTGGTCTGCAATATTTCTTGAGTAAAATTTCGGTTCCATTATAATATTTTATTTCTACAATTAATTGAAATGCGGCTAAAATCTTTTTAAATACTCAACAATAAAAAAACATTTTTAGAAGTAGTTTTTTGTTGAAAAAATTTTGGTTTTAATGCTATTAAAATAAAATAAATTATTAAATCATAGTATTAATAGCGATGAGGGAAATTTTATGATGAACTTAGTATTAATTTTTCATAACCTTTCTAAAATATTTATTTTATAAAATACTAGACAAAATTAAAATTTAATAAAGGAAATATTGGTCAATATATAATGAAAAAGATACACTTTTGAGAAAATTTTAATATATCAAAGTAAGATTTAATTCAACATAATCTAATTGCATCTTCTAATCATTATAAAAATACATTGTTTATGAATAAAAAAATTAAAAATATACTTTTTAAGATTCACTGCTTTCCTTTCCAGTTAAAATTTTTCGTGCCTCTTGTTGGACTTCAGCAGATCGAAACTATTGAATTCGTACTTATTATATTTTACACAACTCTATAAAGATTTTAAGATATTTCTTTTAGAATTTTTAGGTACTTTGGTGTGCTCCCAGAACCAGGTTTTGTGGAGGAAAATCAACTGATAAAGTTTAATAGAACAACTTTCCTATTTCAGGTACAAATTTAAAAAAAAGTCTTTAAAGAATAGAGTTAGTAATAGCAAAAAGCTCAATAGGCTAAAGCTAGAAGACCCTACTTAAGGGTATGATAACATTTTTTTTTTAGGAAGAATGGATTGCTATATTTTAAAATTATTTCAAATAAATCTTCACAATAATTAATGAACTAGAAAAGTTGGGGGTAAGTCCAGTAATGTTTTTTATAAATAGATAATTTTATTACTAGCTTTAATTAAATATTCTATATAATGTGAGAATTTTATATAGACATAACTAAAAATTAATATGACTTTACTAAAATCAAGTTTTTAATATGAGATTTCCAAAGAATAAACTCTTGTTTATATATAATCGAAGTTTTATTAAAATTTATTTGAACTTATTAATAAAAGCTGCTATTCTTCATAAAGAACTCTATTTTAAAATTAAAGGATTTTAAAATTCATACCCTTAGGATAATAAATAAAGAAGATAAAAAATAAAATTGTTAAAAGTATGGATAATTTTATAATAATTAATATAAATCATTACCATAATTTGAGAGAAAAAAGATTTTTATATTTTATTTAAAAATATATTGTTTTTATTGATGAATTTCTTTTGATTTGTGTTTATTTATTCAAATTAAAAAGTTTTGATTTTAATTTTTAATTATATCCTTAATTGGGCAATCATGATTTATTTGAAAATCTTTACTTTTCTTATTATTAAGAGAAAAGTGTTAAATTATATTGAATAAGATTTATTATAAACTTAATTTTATCAATCTTTATAAGTTTATATACAAAATAAATTGTAGATAGAGGTAAACTTTAAATTTATGTATGATTTTAGATTAAAAATTGAAAAATACTATATTTAAAACATTTTTTTTATTAATAGTTTCTAAAATATTTTATTTTAAATTCCCTAGAAAATTTATTTTTATCAATAGATAATATCAAGGTCAGTTCCGCTAAAAGATTTTGTATCATTTATATCACGGAAAGTATTTTATTTCAATCAGAAATAATATTGGTAAAAATAAAAAATTTCGGTAAATTTGTTATACGTAATAAAATTAACTGACAAAAGTATAATAAACATAGATAATTTTATATTTAACTTATGAAGAAATGAACCAAATAAAAACTTTTTAATCATTTATGAATTATATGCAAATTAATTTATTTATCATTATGTTTTTTTTTTAAAAAAATTAATTTCCTACACAGTTCTTGTTTAGAATAGCCGCCCAATATTTGAGAATATTTTATGTTTTAGAATAGATATAGAAACCTATTTTAGTTATGTTGTGAATTTTATCTTCCCATGAATGTAGCAATTATAACCTAATATTTGTGATTGAACTAAAATGTAACAAGCAAGTAAAAGTTAAAATTAATAAATTAGAAAAAATAGACTATAAAATAATATAACATCAAACATGATAACTTTCTATGGATTTAAAGGAGTTTCATGCTATACATAGAGTAGAGACGAGTAGTTTTTTATAATCTTAAATTTTTAATTCTACTTTAATAAATTTAAATTTTATTAGTTAATTTAAGAATTATAGATAATTTTTTATTATAAACATCTGTTCTCAATAATAATACATTAATTTAGAATGATTGTATTAGTGAATAAATTTTAGTAAATCAAGTTAAATAATTTTATGAACTAATTGAAATTACTTTTAAAAAAATAACTATAATTATTGTATATAATTTAGCCTGATATTCTTGCATGATAAACGATTGATAGGCTTAAAAATGTTGGAAAAAATTCTACACCAAATTTTTTAATAAAAGATTTTAGGTTTCTTTGGAATTTTAAATCTTTGATAAAAAACTTCCCACCTTTTAGGGATTATTTACAAAAATTAAAAATTTTTAGTAATTTTTATTTTTTTTAAATGAAAAAGCATTCTTCGTGACTTTTAAATTAAAAAATTAGCAAAAGGTTTAATAAAAAGTGACATATTATTTTACAATTCGATTAATATTTTTAATTATAAAATTTTAGTATAAAAAAATCTGGAACTGTAAAAATTTCAAGATTTAAGGGGAAATTAATCCAAATTTTATATTTTATGAAAGTTTATTAAAATATTTTTGCATAATTTGCATGTTTTAAGACTCATTTAAATATTACATTTTACAATAAGAATTAAAATAAAAGCATAAACATACTTACTTGTTGTTGTCTACATGCAATTTCTAAGTTCAAATTTAGCTATTGGAATTGTACATGGTTTAAAATAATAGATTAATTAATAAAAGTAATGGTTTTCCAATGACACAAATATTATTGAATTAAAAAATAATATCAAATTCATTTTATATTTATAGTGCTATTAATTAATTTATACATAAAATATATCATAATTATATTTCAAGAGTTTTATATTAAATTAGTGAAAAAATAAATAAAAATTTGAATAAACTAATTTCTTATAAATAGGCAAATTCCAAGTTAATTTGAAGATATAACACAATTATTTTTGAATCATAAATTATCTTATTGCCTATTTAGTTATAGGATTTTTATATTTAATTTATAATTGATAAAAAGACTAGTCTCATTTAATTATATAAAGATATTCTTAAATCAAATTCAATTAAAAAAAATACAAATTATTATTGAAATATTTTGTTATTTACATAAATTATGTAAATATAAGTTTATTATATAATTTAATAAATTTTTATATTTAATGTTTACATATTTTATTATATTTATATTGATAATAATCGTTGTATTTTCATCCACATAGTCTCTTTAAGTAAATTAAGGAACTAACAAATTAGGATTAGTTTATGGCCAATATGTCAATTTATTTATTAAGTTTTACTCTGCATAGATTACTTCAGAAATTTATTATCATATATTTTATATTTACTTGATATTTGAAAAATATTTTTATTTCTTATAATGTTAATTAATAAATACTTCTATTTATAGATATATTTTCAATCTCGAGTTAACTAA
Source organism: Oxytricha trifallax (assembly GCA_000711775.1). Classification (NCBI taxonomy): domain Eukaryota; phylum Ciliophora; class Spirotrichea; order Sporadotrichida; family Oxytrichidae; genus Oxytricha; species Oxytricha trifallax. The sequence continues at coordinate 11,740 of ARYC01007661.1, forward strand.
TCATTAAATATTTTTTACTTGATGTATTGAATAATGAAATATAATTCTATAACCTGAAAATTACTTAATCAGACTAAAAATAATAAAAATACATTCAAAACCCCAAAACCCCTTAATGAGGTTTATAAGTGCTTTGATTTGTAGGGAATTTGTTAGGGGTTGGGGTTATTAATAGGTTTTAATGTGAAATTTATAGTAAATGTATTTAATTTAATCACTCAAAATGCACTTTTCGATCATGTGGAGAGGTCTGAAGTTTATCTTACTTAACCACAACTCTATCTGCTCTATTGATATGTCTGATCTTGAGTTTGGTTTTATTATTATTGACTCTGCCATTTGTTTCATTGATTGAGATACTCTTGTTTTGTCAATAAATTGCTTTATTCTTTGTTTGGCATCCTTCTCGCACCTTGTAGAGTAGTATTCATTGCGCGGCATATCGCACTCTATGATTATTGCTGCCATAGCCCACACATCCCATTGAAAGTCACCATCTCTCCAGTCTTCTCTTTCTGGATAATAGCCTGGAGTTCCCATAACACTTCCAAGCCTTGATACTTCCACTCTTAATGCTCTGTTGAAATCAATAATTGTTACTTTCACGGGTGAAAAGTTCAACATTTTATTCTGAGGCTTGAGATCCCTGTGAACAAAGCCTAACTTATGAAGTTCTTTGATACCTTGAATAGCTTAGGTTGCTATTAATGCAAGCTATCTATGATTTCTTTGATCAGATATGAAATCTCTGAGTGTCATTTCAAAGAGTGGTAGTCTGAAAGCCACATGATCTTTGGCTAGGAGAACAGCATCTAGCTTTATTAAGTATTTGCACTCTTTAAACTTAGCCTGAGTGAGTACTTAATACTCATTAGTAAACTCCATTTAATATTTATCATCACTAAGGAGATAGTTGAAAGGATATACCTTGTAAGCATACTGATGATCCTTAATAACTTTCTTGTCATAGGAGTCCTCTAGAATTAGGTAGCTTTAGAGAGAAGTATCTAAATCAATCTATGCTAGTACTGGAATTTTCTTGTATTATATTTTAATCATGATTTTAGTGACCTCTGATGCTAAGAGGTTGCGTGCAATCCTCACATACTCTGATTCGCTTGCTTGTTAAAGCTCAGCAGCTTAAAGAGGTTCCCTTGCTTTTCTTTTGTTGAGCAACTTCAGTTGAGTGTCTTAATCTTCAACTTCTATCTCTTTCTTGTGGGCTTTTAAAAGATGCTTCTTTAAATCTCTTGTATGAGAGTACTGCTTATGGCACTCAAAGCAATCATACTTTCCATCAACTTTGTCATGCTTTAAGTAAACAGTAGGCTTAGCTTCCTTATGGACCTTCATATGCCTGTACCAGCTAGATTTATGAGTGAAGTCTCTTTCACACTTCTCACAAAAATATACTTCAACTTCCTCTGCTTACATAGAAACTTCATTTCTAACTTTCTCCTCCTCTCTGTCTCCGACACACTTGTTTGCCATTAATTTTCTATTATTAATTTCAATTTTAATAACAGAGACCTCAAGTGATAGCTCTGGTTGTTCTTAAGTGAGTTCATCTCACAGCTATCACACTTTTTATTGCTGCCAAAGGTAAGTCTCATTTAGTTTGATGGAAGTGCTGTTGTTTTTTCTTAAAATGTTAGCGCTCATATTTAAATTTGAATTTAAAATTATAAAACTGCCTCTATAACTGAGAGCTTATATGAGAGCTTTGCAAGTCTACAAGTTTCAAGGGAGATTCTTGGAGTACTAGAGAAGAAATATGAGTGTTAAGAGACGATCCAGCTCTAAATATGGGTGAGGAAGTAACCATTTTTACTTTCAATAATAAGTTGATTATAGTACGTACCGATTTAGGAGGTGCACCTAATTAAGTACGTACTGCTTTAGGAGGTATTTTGTGATTTTATGATTAAAATTAGGGTGCTCCTAATTAAGTACTAGCTTTAATTAATGCTCCTAATTAAGTACTAGCATTTTAGGAGCTGCTCCTAATTAAGTACGTACCAATTTAAATTAAAAAATATGGAACTATAACAGTAGAAATTGATATCAATCTCTCAAGTTTGAAACCAGTTCTCAAAACCTTCTCCATATCCTTCTTAGAGGTTGACCTCCTATAGGATGCCCATATTTAATAGTAAGTTTTACAGAGGTATATAATTGAAATCAATAAACTTAAATTTGAATATCATTTCTTAGATCTGTAAACAAGATGGAGTCAATGAATGATGCAATGAAAAGAGTGCAAGCACAAGAATTGATTCAAAGATTTAGAAGCAAGGAGGATTTGCACCGCTACCTGGTGCAGCAAGGTAATGAACTCAAAGTGGCTAATCTTGATTATGTAGTTGGTTTGTTCCTCCCAACGATGGAAGGTACTAAAATTTCATTTTTAAGAGCCATACTCTGCGAAGAGAAGAAAGCATTAAAAACTTAAGATGTAAAGTTTGCAGAGATTCCAAACTATCCTGAAATCTCTGTGACTAATTTATATGATGATGCAATGAATGACCCAGAGGTTTCGTTGTACCTGCCTACAAAGAAGCAGTTGTCAAATAAACTTCCTGAAAGAAACTATTTCTTTGGCATACTTGCAACAATAAAAGGTGATTACTTGAAAGAAATTATTCAAGAATCTCATAAGAAAAGGTACAGCATCTCTTCAGAAGATAAGGATAAACAAGGGATCAAGATAAGTGAGAGCTGGCTATCAGAGCTGCAGAAGCACCCTTATATTTCAAGTAAGATTTGTAGCTTACCTCTTTAGAAAAATCTGGTACTGGCATCTTCTTGATGAAGGAATCGAGCAAGCTTCATAGAGAGCGAAAGTCGCAGACAAAGTATGAAGTTAGCAAGAGACTTTATTCAAATATTAAGCCTCCAGAGTAAATGAATATAGATGCTGGAGCTGACAGCAAGAGAAGAAACTTAGGAGGAGGGAAGCAAGAAGTAGAAGGAAAAGAAAGAGAAGCCAGCTCCCTCTAAAGAATTCTAAATGTGACTTATATATTCATTAACTTAACTACAAAACTTATTTATATACATTCACTCTCCCTTCTTTCGCACACTTTTAAGCCAATAAATTATCTACTCTCTTCGCTGACCTTTTAATAAAGTCTACTGTATCGATAGGTAGGTCATGCATCAAGTGGTATAGCAGCAGTTTCTTGTAATGGCCTTTTAATATACCCCAGTAGAACTCAATTCCATTAAACTATGGACTGTAAGGTACGTTGAACACTGGCGTTATTCTTAGTTGCTCATAACTCTTCCTTGTTTCTTTAGTCTTATGAACAGAAAGATTATCAACGAATAGTATAATCTCTTATTCAGGGTACTTCTCTCTCAGCTGCTCTAAGAACTTAATATACTGCTCTGTCTTAATAGAGCGAGGATGAATAACATAAGTTTCTAAACCAGCATCCTCGCTAATACCTCCTAGAATTGCCATTGTTTATACCTTGACTTTCTAGTCATATACTTCTATATTACTATGCCTCTTATACCAAGATTTCTAGATAAAAGTGTTGAAGGTAAACACAGCCTCGTCAGCATGTATAAACTTAATATTATTAGTAATAGCTCTCTGCATTTAATTATAAATATAATTTAGGTTATTGTTGTAAAATGGCAGAGTGAAATCAATCACTCTCTTGATACGATTAACACCTTTGTAAGAAATACCATTTCGTTTATAGATGTTGGCTATAGACTAAGCAGAGATCTTCAACTCAGGGAACTGGCGATGAAACATAGTAGCTCGTTGGTCTAAAGAGAAGTGAGCCCAATACTTCAAAGTTTTATCATTAATAAGATAGTCAATATGCTTCTATAGAAACTTTGACAACCTCTTAGGCTAAGAATTTAGCTACTATTTCTTTAATTATAGTGCTATAAGACAGTGGGAACGAACAGTTGACGGATTTCTCTTTAAGAGTAGCGCAAAAGACTTATAGTTTAGTACTGGTTTGATTTACTCACTGTATATATCAACTCCATATCGCAGTTTAAACACTAAATCTATATACTCTTCATCATAAATAGACCCCAAAAGCTTGCTATTTTTGTCTCGCATTTAATTAATAACCCCAACCCCTAACAAATTCTCTACAAATCAAAGCACTTATAAACCTCATTAAGGGTTTTGGGGTTTTGATTATACAATTCATGGACAAATTTGTGTGAGAATAATTAATTAGCAATTTTTATATTAAAAAATTCAGGTTCGTCTGATAATTGTACCTGGCAAAAAGCACGGAATATCACAAGGTTCAGTTGTGCGTCCTCTGTTAAAAAAAACGGGACACTTGTTTGCAGATGGTATTGACATTAATGACATCACTTGAACAAGGAATTGTGATTGACTGCATGGAATAAAGGAAACGAGTTTGGTGGTGATCAAAACCCGATGCTTTCAGAGGGAGATTGGGAAGGAGACTTACCTTATTTCCCCTTCTTATTAATATTCTAATAACTTAACTAGGCAAAAAATTAAATTTATTTTAATTTATTTTCTCATTTTATCACTGTTTTAGAAATTTTTCTATAAAAATTATCATAAAATAAAATAATTTTAATTGAAATTTTGACAATAATTGAATAATTTATATATTTATTAAAATAAATAAATTCCATCCATTTATGTTAGATTCTATGTAGCATCATCTTAGATATCCTTTTAAAAATTATTAATTATATAAAAAAATTCCAAAAATTTGTTTCATATAAAATAATTTATTTAGATGTTGATTACAGTTTGATCAGAAGATAAAAATATACTTTAATAAGGATTAATTAATGAAAATATATTAAAAATTATCATTATTAAATTAAAAATGCAGTTAAATATTATTTGAAAAAGAGATTTTAATCAAGAGTGATTTTTGTAATGAGTTTATTTTTTCTTCAAAACTTTTATATTTCGCATCCAAGGCAAAGCATTATAATTAATATAAATTACTTTTTTTAATTAAATTATCATACTCATCAGGAATTTGTATTATTTAGTTTAAGATATATATGTTTAAAAGTGCCTATATTTATATATAGTAGGAATACATTCAAAATTGGGAAATTAATTAAATTTAAACTATTTTATCTAAAATTCGTGACAGTTAAAATCGGTCATTTAAACGACCTCTGTGTCAATTAATAGATAATTTAGAATTAGCTGGACTTTACTATTGGCGGTACTATTTTTATCGCATCCCTAGAGCGAGATAACTTAAGTTTAAAGCGAGGGTATATTTATTGAATTTAGAGGAGTTTAATTAAACTCAAGTTATCTCGCTCCAGGGATGCGAAAAAAATAGTACCCCCAATAATAAAGTCCAGTTAATTTTGAATTCGCTATCAATTGAGCCCAAGATCGTTTAATTGACCGATTTAACTGTCACAAATTTGAAGTAAAATAATGCTAATTTAATTAAAATTCCCAAAGTGTTCCTACAATATTAAATTACTAATTTAATAATTCTTTAAGAAAATTATTTTATGTAACTATAATCAACATCATTAATGATATATTATTGTATTTTTAATTTAATTTATATGACTTAAAGGATTTAAATAAAATAAAGATATGAGAGTTTAGAAATTTAATTTAAGATCCTCTAAAACTTCCGACTCAAATGTCTTATAATGAAATATTAAATAATCATTTTTTATTTAATTATATATTGCTATGTCGTAATTAATTTAAGATAAATGTTTAATATTTGATGTTTGATATTTTAAAGAAGAATGGTAGAAATAAGTTAAAATAGAGCAATTACATTTTCTTAAAGTATTAAAAAATAAAAATAACTTTAAAATGTAATAAAAAGAGAACATTTTGATACAATTTTGAAATAACAAAAGAGGAAAAATGTCGATATTAAATTTGATATATTTTTATACAGGAAAGATTTTGACATCACTAAAATAAGAAATATAATATAAAATAATTAGATTTCACATGAACAAACTATATAGAGACTAATCAATTTAGTTAAAAGTTCATTTATAGAGTAAATTATCGAAATAAAATCTATTCTAAAACTTACCCCTAATTCAGAGAAGTTGAGCTTTATTAATAAAAAATATTGCCGCACTATAATTATTTTATTTTATTCCTTTACTCTTAAATATCATATGAATCCTATTTTTACAAATAAAAAACATAATAGTAATAATGCAGAATGTTCTTTAAATTTTATATTATAATAATTATATTAAATTATATAAATAGATAATTATTTATCTATATAAGAATTATATTTAATAGCAATAATAAATATAATAAGTAGTAAAATGATATTTTTTGTCATTTAAATTAAAATATTTTACTATTATTTGAATCAGAATTTTATTTTAAGAGCCAAAAAATAATAGATAAAAGCTATTTAAGTTAATTATTTAATTTATTATTTTTATTAAAATACTCAAGAAATATTTATTATTTATAATGAAGATTAAGTGTGTCTAAGCTAACAACAAATCCAGCACTTTTACCGGACTGATCATAATAGTTAATGAGTAATTAAGAATAAAATAAATTCAATTCTTAATAATAAACTAATTTATCAATTAATTGTGAGATTTTTGGGTATATCTAATTTTTATTTAGTCATGAAAAAAAAAGAAAGAGGTATCCCAGTATTTTAAAATTTCCATCCTTGCTTTTAATATGACTTGAAAATCATTTAATGAGCTGAGGGAACTTCATTACTATTAGAAGAGTCTCAGCAATGTCGAAAAAAGGCTCTACTCGCTGATGGGTATCAATCCAAACTTTTTACTTATTTTTGGTGAAAAATTTGTCGTTCCTTTCTGCTAATTGTAAACACTATTTAAATGGAATCAAAACTCCAAAACCCCTTAGTGAGGTTTATAAGTGCTTTGATTTGTAGGGTATAGTTGGGGTCTTATTAGGTTAGTAGAGAAAAAGCAGGTTTTTTATGAATTTAATGAATATTTAATGAGTATTACTGTACTTAATTCAAACAAATTTAATCTGCTTATCTTTGTGATACCTCTTGAAATTAGCAGTCTGTAGTTGTTCTAGTATATCATCCAATGATTATCATGGATATGCTGGAGCTATTACGATGACCATCTCAACTATCTTCTTAATTTCATTGCATATTTCATCTTGCTTAATATGTTTAGCAGCCAAACTTATTGATTATTTCTCATGTTTTGTTCCAAGTATGACATACTTTCCATATCGCACTCTAAGATAATTGCAGCTACAGCCCAAACATCCCATTACACAGAGCCATTTGTCCATTTCTCTCTTATAGGGAAGTATCCTGGAGTGCCTAAAACCTTAGCTAAAGTCACAATCTCTTGTCTTATTGCTCTATTAAAATCTATGACTACTACTTCTAAAGGGCAGAGATTTAGCATTACATTTTCAGGCTTCAAATCTCTATGAACATACCCTAGATCAGGAGCTCATTCACACCCTTAGTCATATCTGTGAGTATCTCATTCAAATCATCAGGATATCTATTATGGTAGAGATACTCTCTTAGAATCATTCAAAACTTCTTGAGTCTCAAAGCAATAAAACCATGACCAAGTATAACTCCGTCGAGCTTAGCTAAGTTCTTGCATTATCTTTTCTAAGCCTCTCTCAGTACTATGTATTCATTTGCAAACTCATTTTAATATAGCTCATTCTTAATGAGATACTTGAATGGATATACCTTGTAAGCGAATTCATCAACAACTATAAGTTTTACCTTGTTAGGTACGTCAATATTCAAATAGTTTTCAATACAGCCGCTTATGTCAACTGCATTTAATGCAGGTACATACATTGCTCTCTCTTATAAGCATGCTATATACATACCATTTGCTGGTTAGTTCATAGACTCCAACCGCTTCTATCTCTTAAGTCTCTCCTACTGTTCTTTTTGTGACTCAAGAGAGTTATTTTTTCTTTTAGCAGGTACAAGCTTTTAAGTTTCCTCATCTTTAATCACGAATTCGCTTAAATGATGATTTTGCATATGTCTCTTTACTTTAGCTGAGTGAGTATAAGACTTCATGCAGGTAGTGCATTAATATCTACCATCTACCATATCATGCCTGAAGTAGATCTTAGCTCTACCAGAGTGTACCTCTTTGATGTGTCTCTTCAAGCTATACTCAGTTGAGAAGAAATTTTAGCAGTCTTCACATTAAAATATTTTAATTTTTTCTATTGGTTACTGTTCCTTATCTCCCTCAACCAATTCAATTTATGTTTAAACTCCCATCTCTGCTCAACCCTTCTTATCTTTAACTTCAATTATGAAGACCTCTGCTTCAAACTCAAGAGCTCTTAGCTCTACCTCCTTTTCAATATAAATTACTTCTGGTTCTTGGAGGAACCAAAGTTGAGCAATGATTAACCTGTTCCAAGAGAAAATGCCTTACGATTTAAGTTAGCCGCCATGTTTAAATTCAAATTAAATTTCTATTATTAATAAGTAAAAACCTCACTGGCTATACTAACTTTGTATAGGAGCAGGCACTGCAACAACAATGGTTGATTCTTAGGTCTTAGACATCATATTTATACTTAATTTATAACTATAAATTTTCTAATTATATGCTTAATATTTATAATTTTGGTACCAACTGAGAATAAATTCAGGTTGGTACTGGTACCAATTAGGTTAAGAACCATTTTGGAACTTTTCCATTAAAACCTCATTAGTTAAAAACTAGGTACTAATTAAGTTTTGGTACTATAAAATTGGTACCAATTAAAATTAAACGAATTAAGTACCAGTACTAATTAAATTTAAAAAAATTTAGTACTAATTTAATGGAACTAAATTGATAAAAATGGAGCTCAATCTCTGAAGTTTGTTACAGCTTCTGCAAACTTTCTCCACGTATCTTTGCAGGGTTGACCTCCTATAAGATGCCCATATTTAATAGTAAGATTTTAAACAATAGGATCCAAAAGTCTATAAGTTATAATTTGAAATTCATTAATAGGAAGACGAACAAAGATGGAACCACTCAATGATCAAATAAAAAGAGTCGAAGCTCAAGAAATGATATAAAGATTCAGAAGTAACGAAGAACTCTATCGATACCTAACTTTACATGGTAAGATAACTTGATAACTATTAACAAATTATACAGTTGGTTTATTCCTTCCAACGATGGAAGGTACCAAAATTTCATTCTTAAAAGCAATACTTTGTGAGGAGAAGAAAGCTTTTAAAAATAAAGACATTAAACTAATAGAAATTCCAAACTACCCTGAGATTTCAGTCACTAATCTTTATGACGATGCCATGTAAGATGAGAAAGTGGTAGCTTACCTTCCTACCAAGAAACAACTCTCTAATAAACTACCAGAGAGGAACTTCTTCTTTGGTGTTCTTGGTACAATAAAAGAGGATTATCTCAGAAATTATTGAAGAAGCACATAAGAAACGATATTCGATCTCTCCTGAAGACTAGAAGAAGCAAGGCATTTTAATAAGCTCAGCTTGGCTAGAGGAACTTAAGAAGCATCCTTATCTTTCAAGTAAGCTTTGGCATATAACTTTATAGGAAAATCTGGCACTGGTATATATCTTATGAAAGAGCATGCTAAGTTTCACAGAGAGAGGAAGTTATAGACTATTCATTGAGTGAGCAATATACTTTTAAAAAAATGCTTAAAAGCCACATGAAATGAACATAGATTCAGAAGCTGGAACTAAGAGAATAATTATGGGCCCAAGCAAGCCATAAGAAGAGGAGAAGAAAGAGAAGCCAAACCCCTTTATGGGTTAGTTTAATATGTGAAGTTATTCATTCATTTAAATCTAAAACTTATTTATAAACATTCATTCTTCCCTCTCTCGCACAAACTGTTGTCTTATCTACGCTCACTCTCTGACAGCTGCTTTGAATTAAGTCTACTGTATCGATGGGCAAGTCATGCATAAGATGATACAGCAGCAGCTTCTTGTAGTGAGTCTTGATTTAACTCCAAGTAGAATTCAATTCCATTAAATTATGGCTATAAGGAAGGTTGTATACAGGAGTTATGTTTAACTCTTCATAAGCTTTCTTAGACTCCTTAGTCTTATGAACTGATAGGTTATCAACAAACATGTTGATCTCTTGGTTACTATACTTCTCTGAGCTTATGTAGGAAGTCTATATACTACTCTCGCTTAATAGAGCGAGGGTGAATAACATAACTCTCTAAGCCTGAATCTTCACTTATACCAGCTAAAATTGCATGGGTGACTACCTCTACTTTTTAATCATAGACTTCTATATTATCATACTTCTTATACCAAGACTTATTAATAAAGGTGTTAAAAGTGAATACAGCTTCATCAGCGTGTATGAACTTGATGTTATTAGTAATAGCTCTCTGCATTTAATCATATAATATAGTTTAAATTATTACTATAAATGGCACTGTAAAATCAATCACTCTTTTCACTCTGTTGACAGTCTTGAAGGTAATACCATTCCTTCTATAAATGTTGGCTATAGTCTAAGGAGAGATACGAATGTCAGGAAACTTGCGATGAAACATCACAGCTCGCTATCTAATGGAAAGTGTGCCCAATACTTCAAAGTCTTCGAGTAGCAGAGGAAGTCAATATGAGCCTGAGGAACTTTTATTTTCTTGCAGGATGCGTTCAACAACCAGAATTAAAATGCTAAACAGCTAGCAAGCAGTGATACCTAACTGTTGAGGCACTCTTGCGTAATAAATTTGCTATAGCTGCATAATTTATTACAGGTTTGGCTTAGTCTATATTAATACTCGTACCATACCTAAGCTTAAGCAGTAAATCTAAATA